>VUQG01020216.1:0-27912 GCA_015106755.1 Etia nguti
TTACAGCTGCAGTGCATCTATTATGCTCTGTAATCCTCACTGTAGTCACCGAGGGCACACTATTGTCCCAGCTTGCCACTGTAGCAGGGCCCTCACTTCTCTGTGGAACACAAGCATGAGGCGGACATTAACCAGAATCTGCACGGGGCTCTGAAACACTTCTGAAAGAGATGTGCGGCCGATGTCATTCAGCTGGATGCCTGGCTCTTGCTCCTACCTGATCTAAGCGCATGTGTGTAGCCTCATTAAGTGCCGCAGTTACCGTGGGTGGCAAGGTTAAAGCGATGAAATGCCTGGGGTCCAACCGAGCGTGACTTAAACAAAGCCCTTGGCCTGGACAAGAGGCCAACTTCATGCAGCTCAGTAGAGAGGATGAAGGGAGAGAAAGAGAAGAGTGGGGGGCTGGGGGGAGTTTCATGAACTCAGAGTACCCAACAACCCAACTGCACCACACTGCCATCTGTCCACAACAGCCAATCAACTGATGAAAAGGACAAAGAGTGATATCATACCTAACCTGACAATTGTTAATGTGCAGTGAAGTAAAGCACTTGAAGTGAAGGATGGGAGAAGCTAGCGAGCAGCTCCAAACTCCCGGTTTCTACAGATATGGGTTCAAAACGAGTGACCTGATGGATTGTGCAGAACATTTTTTTTTTTTTAGAAAACAGCATATTTCTATGCATCTGGAGATTTTAAAACACGACATGGACATCCTTCATTAGGCCAAGAACATGCAGGCCATGTTTGGAAAGAAAGCATTCACATTATCAGCGTGCGAGAAGAGAAATGTGAGGAAAGCGAGCAGAGCGCTGGGTTGCATTTCAATGTCAACAATGTGCCGTTTCCAAGTAGAAATGGTTTTATCCAGTAAGATGAAACTAGTCCGGCTGCAAGGATTAATACCAACTTAGTGTTGCCATAGTGTGAACATAAACACAAACCTTTGTCTTTTAAAGAAAGTTGTCAGGTGCCAGAGACTAAGAGGAGAACAAATAAAAGTACAGACTAGATCAAATTGCACGCCATCCTGCTGAGAACATGATTTTACTGGCAGATTGCAGGGAAAACACAAATTTAAATGATCTGTTCTACCTCACAGGTAAGGCACACAACAATGAACCACATGAAAGAGGCAAAATTGAAAAGTCCACTTCTTTTTTTTTTTTCCCCCTCTCCTCCTCGAGGCCTTTCAAGTGCGTGCAGTGCCTGAAATTACAACAAGAACCTCCATCAAGTTTGAGGTAAAAATAGCCTTGATGTAATTGGACAACACATACCAACAGACTGTGCCTTTCACCCATCAGGCACAGCAGAGGAGTTTGCGGGCCAAGCTGTGGGGCCAGTCAGTCTGTGCACAGTCCTTTTTTTTTTTTTCTTCTCCCCCTTCTTCTCTCTCACTACATAGAAATGTGCTCCAGCATGGCAAATCATCTCCTTCTCACAGAGCTACAACACTCCCACAGGCCTGTCAGGCCCATTTATTTATTCAATGAAGAAGAGCTGACACTTAAGGAAACCAGAAAGTGGGTTTTCACCCTGGAGTTGCTGTACTGTGCTACATGACCAACTTTGCCAGGAAGGCAGACAAGGGGAAATCTGAGAGTTAAAAATTCTTTTAATCTACTCAATCGGGCCAGACAAGGGGGCACACATTCATGAGGAATGGTAGGAAAGGAGCAAACCCATTTAACACATTAATAACAACAACAACAAAAAGTGGATTTCTTGAAATGTTTCATCTTTTTTTTTTCCTGGATTGGATGACTCAGGAGTTCAGATTAACTGCAAATCATAATCTGCCCACTTGCACTCCCTTAAGCCAAATTCTAACTCGGGTTTTATGATTATATGTAAAGCGGTTTCAACAACCTTACACATAAGCAGACAGGTCTAGGCCTGATGGTGCAAAAATGCCTGCACCTGGTCAATTAGCGCACATAATGAGGGGGGGGCGCTTTCTCAAAGGGACAATTCACTGAGAACCAAGTGCCAAATGAGAAACTCACTCTGTTTGTTATGCTTTCTATCCACTTTTTTTTCCTCTTTTTTGAGGGGAGGGGGGTTAAGAATGATTGACAGACAGTAATTGCGCAGAATTGCCCTGCAAACACACATTTTCTCTCTTTGGAGATTTTTTTTTTTTGCTTTGACATTTTTTTTTTTTTGCTTTCTTAAAGTCTCCACTCACCGGCCAGGCAAAACTGAAGGGCAAAACTATCCTGGATTTGTCATTCCTGACAGAGCTCTTGAAAGAAAAGGTATTCCCTCCCAGCACAGGCGTAGATCCCATTCCGAAGCTGCAGGGCCCTGCAGCGGAAACTCTGGACTGGTATTCCTTTAGGCAAACTTTAAAAAACGTATTGCACTCGTCCCGTGTGCACTTTCTATCCGCGCCGCTCCGTGCGCCGTCGCAGCACACGCCGCTCAGCAGCTCTCCGTTCACATTGCGCATCGATAAGATTTGTAACTCGAATTGTCCGGATCCCTCTGACACCTGTTAAAGACAGAAAAGTGAGTGCAATGGGATTGTGTGTGTGTGTGTGTGTGTGTGGTGTGGGGGGGGACTAAACAAAAAACAAAAGCTGTACTTTTAACACTTTTGCGCCACTTGCACGCTAGTTTTTACGCACGCAGCATGCTAACTGTTGAGATTTTTCTTGCAGAGACATGCCTACATGTAATGTTAGCATAGCTGTGAACTTTTAAAGGCGACACGCATGCAGAAAGCATAAGACATCCAAACGGCCTGAACTGAGTGACCTTTCCTGCTTGTTTTCAGCGAAAAAAAAAAAAGAACCAATCCACGTACCTTCGCGAGAAAGCAGAGTAAAAAGGCAGCAACCACCGAGCCCCGTCTCAAAATCATGCCTCCGGACTGCTGTTGCCACTCGTTTGTACTAATCGTCTGGCCGACACACGGCACCAGAGCTCTCCTCTGGTTTAAACATGCACGAGTGGGGAGCAACGATTTGGTCAGTGGAGCGCAGGTTCCCGATTCATAGACCTTCCTAGTACGTCCCTCAGGTTCTCCGAGCCTGTACGCCTCTTCGTTTATCCTACAGTCTCCACTTGTTGCTGTTGAGCAAAGTTTACACAGTAGCCATGCGGCGGCCGAGCTCACTGCTGACTGACTGCTGCTCAGAGTTGGAGAAAGCTACACAAGTTCAGCAACGAGGGAGTGTCCAAGTTTGGAGACTTAATATTCATGAGCACTGATCCCGCCCCATATTTCTCTCTCTCTCTCTCTGTCTCTCTCTCACGCACACACGCGCATTATTATGAGGATAACAATAAGGACTCTTTGGCAGTGCTGTGGTGGAAAAATAAAAGTGGAAATAATCTATGACCCGAAGTCATTTTGATGCTCATAAGTCAGCACAAGCCACAAACATAAACGAATTATACCTTAAGACACGTATCATGCTCCACCTACCCACCTCTCCGTAAGATTGAATCTGTTTTTAAATGATTGTTATCATTTAAACACTACTCTCACCACAGTGTATACTCTTATTTTACCTCATAAAGATTTATGTCAGCTTAAAAGATGGACAGAGCGAATTCGGCTGGGTTTTACCTTCCCCCCCCCCGCCCCTTCTATATTTGGAGCAATAAGGAACATACTAAATCATCTGGGCTGCAAAATGGGTTCGCATCAAGGCCAGTGCTGAGTCAAGGGCAGATTCCAAATGCATGGTATGTCAGACAAGCCTTGGATAAAGAGCATAAAATTCCACTGTAGAAAAAAAAAGAAGAAAGAAGCTCAATCTCTCCGCCTTTTTTTTTTTTAAAGCACACTTTATGGGCAGAAATACTTAATTGTCTGACATTTTAAACAAGCTAAATGTGCCAGTTTGATAGTATTAGGAGAATATGCAACAGTGCCCCAGAGTGGAAGACATGCCTTAAGAAATGTAACTTACATTTTAAAGCTGTTTCCAATCAGCCTCTATAGCCAAACATGATATCAAGATGGGAAACCCCACTGTCTGGATTTAGAGCTTCAAGGTTCAAAATCACTGATAGTTTGCTGAAAGATGTTATTACCACACTGTCCTTTTGGTGTCAAAGGGCAATGAGTCCCAGGTGTACCTCTGCCAGAAGGTAATCTGTGAACCGGATAGGTGAGTGCCTTACACACACATGTACACATGTGGATATGAGAGGATGGAACCCCCCCTCTCCCCCTGTGGTTAGTGATTTGTGTGGACCAATTACACAGGTCACTCAATGGGTCAGAATCAAAGACACACACAAAACTGGCAAAGTGAGGAGCATTATCAATCAGTAACTATGTAATACTTCACCATCTCGCTTTATAGCTGTTTATGAGCCTATCGCACGTCTCAGATGTATGCGTTTGTATGTGATAAGCAGAAAGGTTGTGGGTTTTCTCACTATTTTTGATCAAAACCCCACAAGTAACCAAAGTGCTGTGAAACATGTAGCTTATCTGATATTTTGTTGAGATGTGTTATGACACAGTGCTGGTGGGTGGTAGCACTGTAAGTAGTGGTAGCTCTATATAGAAAAATGGGAAACAGGTGCAGTGATTTATTGAAATATGTGCAAGCATGAATGGATATACAGGATTAGTCATACCAAATATTGCAGTAGTCACTATATTTCAAGTATGACCACCTTTATTCTTCAGCACAGTCTGAACTCTCTTAGTCAAGCTTTCTTGTGATTTTTTTAAGTAGTCTTCAGGAATAATTCTCTATCTGAAGGACATTCCCTCTGAGGACAGGCGTAGATCCCATTCCAAAGCTGCAGGGAAACTCATTCAAAGAAGAGCTTTGAATGTCACTGAAGGACATTCAAAGCTCTTCTTTGGATGTTGGCTGTCTTTAATATTCATCTCTCTAAAGATGATCCCACATTGCTTCAGTAATGTTGAGGTCTGGTCATCTGGGGAGGCCAATCCATGACTTATAGTGTTCCACTGTGTGCTTCTCTATCCAGGTGTGCTTTTACTGCACTGGCAGTGTTTTGGAGATCATTGTCCTGCTGAAAAATGGAGCTGCTGCCAATCAGGATCTTTCCAGGTGGTATTACATGGTGGCTCAAAATCTAATGGTACTTTTCTGAGTTCATAATTCCATCAATTTTGACAAGATGACAGAGCCTCTGTTGTGTTTTATACATAGCTTTAGACACTGACTGTTGTACCTCTCTCCAGACCACCTCTGAACGTACTGATGATGAATTGAGCCAAAATATTCAAATTTGGATTAATCACTCCATAAGTCCTGTTGCCACTGATTTTCAGTCCAGTTCTTGTGTAATCTTGGTAACCTCAGCCTTTTCTCTTGTTTCCCTTTCTTAAGAATGGCTTCTTAACTGACAGGCATTTTTCCACTGAGACCATTTCTGATGAGGCTTTGTTGAACAGCAGATGGATCAATTGAAGGGCCAGATACATCTCTCAGGTCCTGTGTCAGTGTATGTTTTCACCTTATGTTTCTTTGGGAAGTAAGTCTTGGTGGAAAAAAATTCTATTTTGTGCCTGTCAAACTGTTATCTTTGGCATTGTTTTGGCGATTCAACTAAAGAAATTTGAACAAATTATGTGTTTTTGCTACTGGCTCCTAGTAACAAAGTGCCTAAAGATAGAATTTGAAATAGGTTCTTTGCTAAGTTGTCTGTGTGTAGACACAACACTGGTTCACTTCTTGAGTTAGGAGCCATTTTTTAAGCTTGAATGATTCGTAGGCCAGTGCTAAGCGGCTTACCAAATCGAACCAAAAGCATTCCTTTGAAAATGAGCCTGTACTAGGACTGGGCTATAAATGAGTGAAAAAGCAGTCAACGTAGAAAGAAAACTTTTGAAGGACTTTCAGAAAACCTGGAGAACTGTTGCTCAAAAAAAAAAATACCAAATAGTCATTGGAAGAATCATTCTTTTTAAAAATGAGGGGAGGCTCAAGACTTTTGCCCAGCACTCTAAGTGGTCTTAAATCACCGCTGTCAATATTCAGGTGTCACATTTCTTGTGGTTGAACTTCAAGATGAAAGGTGCAGCTTCCTCTACCCCTGCTCCACTCACTGACCTGATAAGCATCTCAGGTTACAGGCCTAATTTCAATGCTGTTCTGGGTAATTAGGGTTAATTGGAGAAGTTTTTAACCTCAGGGAGCATTTTTTCTTCTTGATGGGAAAAGCCAATCTTGTAGACAGTTTGAGGGGGACGGGGAAATCTGTCGCGCCTTCACTATCTGCCCAGAGGTGATGCTGGTGTTTGGGTTGATGACAGGAGTGGTGTGAGAAGTGAGAGTACATCCATAAAAATAAGAGTTGTTTTTTTTTAAGAAAGACAGGATGGTTTTTGTGTTTGCACATTTACACAGGAAGCCTCCACCCCCACCAATGATTGGTGCTCCCTGTAAGCATGGTTCGTAGCCGACGCGGCACACAGACAGGGTTTCTCCTCTGAGGCCACGGTGATAATCTCCTGCAGCCTTAATGTGATTATGGTAATGATCACACAAATGACCCCTGGGCTTTGGGGATCCGTGTTTCATAGATCCCCACACATGGGCTGCACAGGCACTGTGACTCCATTGGCCAGCATAAGAGACCACCGGACTGAACCAGTCCTGGTGGGCCACTTCTGTTCTTATGTCCTTGCTGAGCTTGGAAGAGTAGAGTGAATGACCAAATAAATTCCAGCCAGCCACAAAAGAGCTGAACGGCCATGAGAGAGATGGATATCTTTTGTTGTCTGACACTCAGTGCCGTATTCCAATCCAATTACCTCAGCCTTTTGCAACCCCTCCTATCACATGGCATGGCATTGAAGCCTGCCTGAATTCAGACTCAGACCCCTAACACGAATGCAGTGGATTAGATGGTTAGTGAGCACTCCCTTCCCCCCTATATTTACTTAGATCTGTGCACTCTCTCCTAAAATGATTTACTCCTCATACTATCTTTTAAGACATGTATCCTGTTCACGTTTTAATGTCATTGTTGTCTAGCCACCAAAGGCAGAGAACGGAATAATTACATTCCTCTATAACCAAACATTACGTGGCTCTGTTGTTTCAACATGGACTTTTATTGTGGACAGTCAACAGTGAAAGACAAGAAAGCACTGTGTGACACACTTGATGGATTTGATCACGGGGTAGTAAAAGTGATGTGAACGCCAGCCGCCGCACTACTACAGACATGCGGCTGCACATCAGGGCTAAGAGAGCTACAAGGGCCTTGTTCGTTAGTGACGAGTGTGTAGAGCAAAACGGAAGTCCCCCTTCCACTCAGAAATGTGGTTTTCTTATAGCTACACCTCCATATTTGACCTTCAGTGTAAAGCATGTACTACACTGTGTGCGGAGAGAGCTACACTTTAAGGTTGTTTGTGGTCATCTGCTGAAGGCTGCAAGATTTTCTGTGCTCACCATAAAATCTAATGTTAGACTATCAAAATGCTCTAAACATAAATCCCGTTTTCCCCCTCATGAGTTCTTTAACACATAATCTTTAGCTGAGAATCCAAAATAAAAAAACTTTTATGGTTTCAAAATTTTAACCACTCTATACAAGATGTCTTAAGATTCATTCAGTGTATGTATGTGGCAGGATACAAAGCTCTACAAGCTGCATGTTGGCCCAGTACTCACTTTCAGCTTATTATTACAAATTATTATTTAAAATAGCAACAGAGTATTTTTTGTTGTAAAAGATGTCTATTTAAGAACAGCTGTGCATTAAAATACTCCAAAGGTTTGCTGCCCGTTGGGGGAAATATTGGAAACTTGGAAACTGACAGCTGTAGTTATGTATGAGCTCCTTTGTACTGCAGTTCTTCATGAAAATACAACACCTCTGAATCATAGACTCAACTGGGTTTGTCCTCTGAACTTCTCAGATGATTTCATCTCTGCCAGTGCTGTAAATTATATAAAAGTACCTCATTATATTAATGTCTTCGTAATGCTGCATGCTAAAGAACAGCTTTTTGTGTACAACTTGGGCTGAGATTTTACACAAACAGACCAGGGAGGAGGGAAAAGTGGCTTTAACCTCCCACTATCACATTTCCTCTGATTTTTCTTGCAGCCCTTTGAAGGAGGTGTATCACTTACATTAGTATTAGCCACAGGCACATCAAAAAGGGCATAAATGTTTTAGCCTAAAGAAATCCAGTACTATGTGAAAGTCTTGCACCACCTCTCATTTCAAACAAATTTCTAGTCATTTCTTTAAGTAGTCTTTAGGAATAGTTCTCCAGGCTTCCTGAAGGACATTCAAAGCTCTTTTTTGGATGTTGGCTGCCTTTTGTTCTGTTCTCTGTTAAACTGATCCCATACTGCTTCAACAATGTTGACAACCATGCTCTGGGGAGGCCAATCCATGACTGACGTTGTTCAAGTGTGTGTTTTTCTATCCAGGTTATGCGTTTAGTGCACTGGGGTTGTGTTTGGCATCATTGTCATGCTGAAGAATGAAGCCGTTACCAATCAGATGCTTTCCAGGTGGTATTACATGGTGGACCAAATCTGATGGTACTTTTCTGTGTTCATTATTCTACCAATTTTGACAAGATCCGCGACACCGCTGGCTGAAATTCAGCCCCAAACCATGACAGAGCCTCCACTGTCACTGTGTTTAGTCCACTTCTTGTGTAATTTGGCATACCTCAGCCTGTTCTCTTGTTTCCCTTCATTAAGAATGACTTCTTGGCAGCTACCCTTCCACTGAGACCATTTCTGATAAGACTTCATTGAACAGATGGATCAACTGAATAGCCTGATGCATCTCCCACGCCCTGTGTCAGGTCTTTGTAGGATTTTTTTTAATGTAAATTTTTATGGCCAGGCCTAGTTTAACTGCATGCAAGTCAAAGATGTGCAAGGTAGAAGAGGAGAAGGAGATGAGTGCCTAGAGCACTATAGAGGGAAAAGGGAGGCTGTCTGTAGTGACATTTAAAAATATCACAGTGTTTACATGACGTGTTTATGGGACCTGCTTTTACAGAACGTGTGACAGATGGTATCAGCAGTCGGCACTGAGATAAATATTATTTTCCACCGTTAAAGGCGGCCTCTTTGTTATTTTCAACATTTATCCAAAAACCCTTTCTGTGAGGTGATGGTATTTTTTTTTTATGTCTGAGTGTATATGTGGTAAGTACCTCAATGCGGTTAGTGCACAGGGAGTCCAGCTGCTCTGTAGAGGTTAAGTAAAAATTGGATTATGGAGGGTTTGTTTGAGAGCATAGGTTTTGATTTTCATTGGTTCAAACTGTGCCTAATTGCTGTGGTGATGCTGTGGGTGAGTCTTTTATGTCATGTTTATTCTCCTCTTTCTTTCTTTCTTTCTTTCTTTCTTTCTTTCTTTCTTTCTTTCTTTCTTTCTTTCTTTCTTTCTTTCTTTCTTTCTTTCTTTCTTTCCAAATTCATGTTGTGTCAGTAATATAGAAGAACTACAGGGCACACTGACAGCGTCATAAGAGATGAGTGGATCAGCAGTCTGCACAAGCACTCAGGTTAAGAACCTTTGAATGGATCATCTGTGTGTGTGTGTGTGTGTCAGTCCACATCTTTAATGGCCAGAGGTGTTCGATCCTCTAAGGGGAGGAGGGCTGCGGTTGGTGAAAGAAATCAGATTATCCCTTCTTACTCTACTAGCTTACTACTCACCAGGTCTCGTGGTCCCGAGCTGACCCTCAGGATCATGTGATTAAGTGATTTGTCTATGAGTGTGTAACGTCAGAGCACAATTGTTGCCACTGTGAGTTTACAGACGGATTTGATTGTTCCTGCAGGATACAGAGGAATGTTTAGGGGTTAAATCGTTAATCAGGGTGGAGGATGCAAACTATCCGTGCAGGAAGATTAGATACTTTGCCCATCACACCATTGAAGGTGGTCTCCCTTTGGTAAGGAGGGACTGTGAGTGTCCCCCTCAGGATCAGTGAGTCAGAACAGTGCTCTCTTCAAGCAGGATATTGGCCTTCGCTTGAGGTGAGTGCAGCTAATTACCTGAGCTTCCTATCTGGAGGAGGTGACACTGATAAAACTCTTCCTTTCTTTTGTCTCCTTTTTTAGTCAATCGCCTGACACTTTGGATCCTTGAGAAAGCCCCTTACTCTACAGACTGCACAGTGTTTTAGAAAAACAGCCTGTAGACTTGCAGAGAGGACTCTAAACTCGAACATGAGCCCCATCAAAATGACATCCACTGCCAGCCTTGAGGGGAAAATATTGATGCTGGCAAAGTCTTGACGTCCACTCGCACCATGACGTAGCGGTTTTTCCATGACACATTTGATGATTGCTTCAAAATGGTTCTGTCAGCTTTAATATACCCTAGAAGAAACCAGCATTTCACTTTCCTCTAAAGTAAACAAAATCCACTAGCTCTCTCCCACACACACACAGACGTACAGATGTGTGATCACACTCCAGGAATGAGTTTTGAGATAGAACAGGCATTTGTGAGCTGATATATGTTTTCATGGTCAATCTTTTCACTCTTGAGTGAAGCAGTTTGAATCGATGTTGTTTTTGTAAGTTTGCAGACTGAGAGCCACGGTGTTATTTCAGGAAACATGGATGTAAGTCCATGACATGGTGTTAAACGCTAGTATGTGGTGGATGTAAAGAGATTTTGCTTAGAAGACGCCTGTCAGAAAGTTTACCTTACGCTTTTCCTCACGGTAATAAATTAAAACATTGCTCAAGTGCGCTTTGTTAATTTTATATGACAATAAACCAATTCTTGTCATACTTACTCCTGGGCTAGGACCCAATGCCAATATTTAGTGAGTCAATATACTGACAATTAGATTATATAGTGTCAACTAACAAAAAGGAAGGACAACATCCAGTTTGTTTATAGACATATGTGAGAGACCGGGCTGTAAAAAGTGGAGCGGTCACAAAGAACATGGAAATATGTGGGAACAGCGCAATTACAAGATGCACTGCGAAGCTGAATATTGGACGGGTCCAGTTCGCTGGAGCATGTCAACTACCTGTTAATGTTAAACTAATGAGTCTACTTTCTTTCCCATTTCTGTGAAAAGGCTGACGCACAATGTAAACCACCATGTGCTAGTCTGTGGTGGAACAGAGCTGATTATTGCAGCATGTGTTGCAACTTTTACACACTGTAACAGCTATCTGTTATGACTTTAATGAAACAAACTGACATTTTGGAGAAGGGGGTTATTTGGTTTCTTAGCGGCAGTCTTGATTACACCATCATCCCTGTGTGCTAAAAATAAAGTCAGGTAAAACAGTTAGCCTGGTTCTTCGATGAGTGAAAAAGAATATGTTTATATTTCTGTGAGGATTCAAAAATGAATTGCGGTTTTTCAGCTTAGTGTTTAAGTGTTAGCCGAATCTTCTTGTAAAGCTTTTAGAGAGTCATGACAATCCTCTGAGAGTTCATCGATATGAGTCACTCATTTCATACAATTTATAATTGCTCGTGTAATCCGCAGTTAATATAAAAATACTGACTTCTCTTTTAAATTGGATTAACTAATGTTTTGTTGATGCAGTCGTTTAATCTCCACCTCGAGCTGTGTTTGTGTTCTTTTAGCCAGAAAAATTTTATAATGCAGTCACCATAATTTTCCCAAGGTACTGATAAAGCTGTTCAGCTAGCTGTAATCTGATTTTAAATTATCCTGCTCCAAAAAAATTAATGGAGCACTTTTTAATCAGAGTACTCTTGACGTCAGTTAGACCTCTGGGATATTGATCTGATTCGTTAAGCAGAAGACAGGGCTTTTCTTTTTTGCATTTTGCTAGGATCAGTGTCACTGCTGGTAGCATGAGGTGATACCTGGACCCTACAGAGGTTGCGCAGGCAGTCCATATCCTCCTTGATGGCACATCAGTACGTGCCAGAAGGTTTGCTGCGTCACAGCATGGAGGAGATTCCAGGAGACAGGAAGTTACTCTATGTATTTGGTATAGAATACCAGAACTGGCAGGTACGCTGTGCTTTGTCAGAGATGAGAACAGGTTCACCCTGAGCACATGTGACAGACGTCTTGGAGAACATTATGACTGATTTAGTGGTGAGTGAAGGTTTGGGGAGGCATATGCATGGAGTGACACACAGACCTCTACAGGCTGGGCAAAGGGACCTTGGCTGTCATTAGGTATCAGGATGAAATCCTTGGACCCACTCCTGATGGACAGCAATGGATGGTGTTATGTGGTGAGAGCATCCATGCAGTTCCTGGAAGATGAAGGGCTTGATACCACTGAGTTTCCTCCACACTTGCCTGACCGATAGATCTCCTCTGGGATCATTATATTCCAGTCCATCCGACATCGCCAGGTTCCACCTCTTACTATCCAGGACCTCAGTGACCAGTCCCCAGTGCCCTGGTCCAGTGCTGTGAGGAAATCTCCCAGGGCACCACCCGTCATCTAATTAGGAGCAGGCCCCAACGTTGTCAGTCATACCTATGACACTGCGGGGCTCATTGAAACTTCTGAGTACCATTTTGAGTTGCTGTAATGAAATTTCAAGAAAATGCACTAGCCCGACACATCTTTTTTCACTTTGATTTTTGGGTTGTCTTTAATTTCAGCCCTCTGCAGGTTGATAATTTTCATTTCCATCAAGCGATTTGGCATCCTTTTGTCCCTAACACATTACCCTGTCCGTATCAGTATAAATATCCAGCATGATTTTTTTTTCCCCCAATAGACCTGATTTGAATTTGAAATGAAATTCTGAATCGGAATTTGTTTGAGCAGTTAGTGTTATTGCGCTAAATCAATAAGCAGGTTAGCAAACACTGAAACAAAATAAACTTTAACACTCTGCCTCAGCTAGTTGTTTGAAATATACACTCCTAATATCTGACTGCCTTGCTGTTGTTGTGTGTTTTTTTTTTTTCCAACTTGTTGTTGACAGATCTTGTTTCGTAAGAAACTTAGACATTTCAGGCCGTTTGGGAAACACAAAGAGAACGTCACGCTTCTGTTCTGTCTGCACAATAGGAGTAGTGACACACCATCAATGGTAAACCTCAGTATGGTTAAATTTCACTATGGCTTAATAAGCAACAGGAGGGTTTTATTGCCATGTCTTTTTTTCTTGGCCATGAGTCTCAAAATGCTGTGTGAAGTAATCATAAAGCTGTCAGTGGGAGGAATATTTTCCACACAGCTTGATGACAAATAGCATGTAGACCATACATGTGTGGGTGTTAAACAGACAACATACCATAACATACAGTATTCTTTTTTCATTATCAGTCTGGATCAGTGGGTTGTCGTCTGAATGCTGTGTGTGTGTTTGTCGGTGTAAGAGAAAGTAACAAAAAACAAAAAAACAGTCTGGTTCCCAGTTCTAAAAAAATTCATAACAGAGATAAGAAAGAAAACATCCGTTTTTCTTTGGTTGAAACATGTTGCCTCCCTAAGACTTTTTCATCATCTGATGATAGGGAAAACCTGTGCGTAAAAAGCATCCAGCACATCGTGGGACGTGGGAAACGGTAATGTTAAGGCTCAAAATTTCCTTTACCCTGTACCTCTGATTATTTAGACAAACGCAGAAAAAAACAAAACTTAAGCATGGAGTTCTGAAAGTGTCCAAAAGCCTAAAACACAATGCAGTTTTAAAACTTATCGTGCTGTTAAGTTAAAGATCCCATCAGCTTTAAGTGTGAATGTCAGAAAGAGGATACCTCTGCATGGTTGGTAGACTCTCAGCCCTTTGAAAAGGTGTCAGCTTGCAACAGGCTGGCATTTCTGCCTGGCTCTGTCCTCTTGTGGTTACTCCGCACTAAATGGTCCGAAACACTAAAGCAAAGCACGCTCATTAGCAAATAGAACGGAGGGGGAAAAAATCACATTAAAATGTTGAAATTCAAAGATAATAGTGAAGGCAAAGAGATCACACATAAATGCGTGAGCACAGAAGGTGACAGTAACCGTGCTTTTCTCTTCAGTCTCTGTTTTGACATGAGACTGCCTGTCTGTCACTGGCCAAGTCAACTTGTGCAGAAAGAGAGCGAAGCGCTGGCAAGTCTCACGGGATCCGTGAATCAAGGTCGGCGCAGCAGAAGGGGCCCAGTGTTTTCTTAATTCACTGACAGACACAGCTAACTCTGTTTACAGCAGCGTAACAAAAGCAGTCTGGAAACCATAGAGTCAAAACCTTGTTTTAATTATTTGCATTTAATAATGTTTTTTCACTCTGACCTAGTCAGAATTCCTGAATGCATTTTAATGTGGGGCGCAAATCCCTGGATGTCTCATCTCCCCTCAGTGCATTATGCTTTATGTAAATCAAGGCGGAAAAGGAGAGATCTTTTGTGTCAGCACATCTGACATTCTTTTGTGCTAAGTTAAAGGCTTGTCTCGTGAAATCATGCCTCGCTGCTATTGTGGAGTTGTGGTTTGTGCACATTCATTAGGAGGAGCTTGTGAGTGACATTATGTTAGCTCTTACGGTTGAAAGTGAGAGGCTGTGCTCATTAACAAGACTACAATAAGTCCCATTCTGGGACCAGTCTATCCAGTCTTAACGATCATCCACTACAGTGCAACTACTATGGAAAAAAATTAATGAATAAGGAAAACACGAACATTTAGTCATGGTTACTCAACAGGTTTCCTTGCCAACTTATATATGAAAAAGAAAGGGAAAAAAGAAAAAAACAAACTTTATATTAATTCTGGCTCAATTAATACAGAGTGCATTCACGTTAACCAGTAATCATTACGCTCCACTGATCTAAAGGCCATTGTCCCTCAGGCACTTGAAGAAGTCTTTTGTGTAACAGAAGAATGGCAGAGTAACCCCCGACAGTGCCGAGCAAGGCCAGGGAGACATTTCTCCAGCCCCACTCCTCTCAGCAGCCTGGAGTAGGATTTCAGGGTCTGAGTGGCCATGAGTGTTGCTGAGTGATCGGCAAAGAGAAGTAGACCCTAAACCCAATAGCTTTGATGATTGAAACAAAACACGGGAGTCCCCTCAGACCACAGCCTGCGGCTCTGTGACTAAGCAAGCTGTCATGCTAACTTGAGGGTTGCAGCTACTAAACTTTAAATATGAGCGCACCCTTCCTTACTATAGGTGTTTAGTTCAGACGTACACCAACAACCGACTCTAAAAGCTAATATGGAGTACACTTTCAATCAACAGTTGCAGCAGTTTTTCCCGTGAGACTGTGAGTAGAAGGCTGGACAGTCTTGACAATGACAGTAATTTTACGGGGTCAAAGGTGGTTAGGAGTCGCACTTCTCTGAAATGAAACGCTGTTCTCATGAATTCTAATGACGTTCTGTATGTTCTTTCCATGTCGCCTAGAAAACATTTCTAGACTACGACATTTCTTTGCCAAATACTTTTGGGAGGAAATATAATTGCTGCCTCGATTACTTTAACTTCCAGTGTTTCTTTTTCTCAGTTCATGGACTGCGATGCTTTCATACCATGGGATCTATTTGGAAGCGATACAGAGAGACAGGACTACGTGCTGGTAGCTTCACCTGGCATCTTGTGACCATAAAAAAGTTCATTTATAGACAAATAAGTACTGATTGCTTCATTTATTATTCATTTATGAACCTGACAAAATTGGTCCTGCAATGACAGGATGACACGGTTTGTCACTGTTGCTGTTATTTTGTGAAAGTCATTTAAAAACAAGTTGAAAGCAGCAACCTTTTGCTCCCTCTGAAGATTTAATGCTATAGCTGATGCATTTTTTTGGCCAGTAAAAGTATTTGTTTACCCAACACTTGGATGTATGATTGATGTTTTCAATATTTTGAGGTATAAACCATGTCCTGTGGGTGTGCTTCCTATAGGTGTGGTGACCAGCAGTTCAGCTGGCTGTGGCTATTGAGTGGCCTCAGTGTTGGGAAATCATAAAGCAATAAGAAATGTAGAAAAACAGTCCCAAGAAAAAGAGTAACAGGCCTGCATCTGAGTGTCACGTTGGACCCATGGAAGTTGACTGGTTATCAACAACAGGGATCATGCTGCCTCACAGTGAAAAGCTGGACATTACTTATTCTGAGCAGCCACACACAATCATGTGTTTCTTGATGAAAAATGTTCAATATCTTTATCCCTTTTCACAGTTTATATGCACATTAATAGCTGTGTTGTTATTGTAGCTGTCATAAAAAGTTGTACATATTTACAGTACTGTGCAAGTCTTGAGCAACCCCTCATTTTTTCATATTTTGCCTGCCAGACCATCTAGTAATTTTTAGGAAGGCCTTTTGAAAGTTTTTTTTTTTTGGACATTCGCTGCTTTTTCCCTCATTTTCATTCCAGTCCTTGTACCTGATCATTTTTAGAGGAACGTTTTTGTTTTTTCACTTAACACTGACCTATGAATCATTCAAACATAAAAAAGGCACCTAACTCAAGTGATGAACCATTGTGGTGTCCACACATATCAGACAACTTGGCAATGAACCCATTTTATCTTTATCCACTTTTTTTTTTAAACTAGCAAAATAATTTAGTTAAATCTTTAAAGCTGCCACAGTATGGCAGGCATAAAACAGTATTTTTGCAAGGTCATTCATGAACAGCTTTTAGCTAAAAAATTTTTTCTTTAAAACAATTGAGGAAATTGACAAGTGGAAGAAAAAAGAAGAAGTGGCAGGCCTAAAAAAAAAAAACTATACAGCAGATTAACAGGATCTGAAAGTCAAGTCATTAATAAAAAGTTTTTTTGGTTTTTTTTTAAATCTGGCACTGACCAGACACAGTACTTGCATCTTACCCTTTGGTTCATCCAGCTAGAATTTGCTGAACTTTAATCAGAAATGATCTCAGTGGAAGGAAGCCTGTCAAGAAGCCACTCTTAAGTAAAGGAAACTAGGAAAAAAGGCTGAGTTCTGTTAGATTAAACAAGAACTGGTCTAAAAAACAATCTTATGGAGTGATGGATCCAAATTTGAAAGTTTTGGTTCAGATTGTCATCAGTAGACATAGGAATGGTCTGGAGAGAGGTACAACAGTGAGTGACTACAGCCATCTGTAAAACACGGTGGAGGCTCTGTTATGGTTTGGACCTGCATTTTAGTCAATGGTGTTGGAGATTTTGTCAAAATTGATGGACTTATGAATGTAGAAAAAGTGGGGTACAAAATTTTGGTCAACCACTTAATACCATTTGGAAAGTATCTGCTTGGTAAAGGCTCTATTTTTCACAAGAACAATGATCCTAAATACACTGCCAATGCAGTAAAAGCACCCCTGGAAAACACACAGTGAAACAGTATCAGTCATTGATTGGCCTCCCCAGAGCCCGGACCGCAACATTATTGAAGCAGTTTGGGATCATCTTGATAGAGAACAGAACAAAAGACAGCCAACATCCAAAAAAGAGCTTTGAATGTCCTGAAAGAAGCCCGGAGAGCTATTCCTGAAGACTGCTTATAGAAATAAGAAGAGTAAGTAAGTTACGAGGAAAGATAGCAATACCAAATATTGACTTTCAAACCCCTTAGAACTGTACAGCTGTTTTTGCCTTGTATACTCTATTTAAGTGCATTTTTCAATAAACTGCTGCACTTATTTCTTATTTTTCTAGCAAAATATAAAGAAATGAGAGGTGACTTAGAACTTTTTACACTATGCTGTATGTAGAATGACTTCCCTGTTGCATGTTATAGATGTACCAATGACCCACACTGAATCTTGATCACATCATGGATGTGACAAATAATAATAATAATACTCAACTGATCTTAACTATAAATTTTTCTTCTTCTGTTTCATGTAAAGAAAAAAAAAGAAGACAATTGGAAACATTTTTTATAAGAAAATGTTAAACAATTGATACTGGTACCTCTTGTAAGGTGTTTCCCTAAAAGAATTTTAAAAAATGAGAATTTTACCTTTTTAGGCCGTAGCTCTTTAACACGGTTGCAGTCAGTTAATAAATGAAAAATGTTCAACATCAAAGGCACAAACAAACGTGAATCTCTTTTAGGGTTAAAAAGAAAATAATTCTCCGAGCCTTTCAACTCCGCTGCGTGCTTCACATCTTCAGGATGTGTGAAAGACGGAGAGAAAACACTGCATGCTAAAATGTTCCAGCTTCATGGGACGTGTTTAAAACTGCCGTTGCTCAATCAAAGAGCCGATAGCATCTCCTTCTCATTTTATTACCCTTTGGAAACATGCTCAGAGTATCATGTTATCAAACTGGGAAAAGGGAGGGAGCGTGCAGACAGCTGAACAAAGGCAACGCAAACAGCTGTGCCAGTGCAAACAGCAGACAGATTATTTGGGAGAGAAAAGTTAGGCAGGCCTCACTATCATAACACTGTTCTAAAATCATAGCAGCCATGAAGTGCTCTTCAGCTGTGTTTATTTACACACTTTTTTTTTTTTGAGCAGTTTCTGGAAATGACAGTTGTGTCGGTAAAAACCAAATTGCAGCCTTTGATGTAAAACTCTGATCCCACTCAGCCTGAATGACAGCGCTTGCCTCATGTCTGTCAGGACGGTCTCGGACTTGACGGTTTCTCTCTTGAGGTGGCTGGCTGCAGTAGGAGGACCAGTGTTGATACAGCTGATCGCTGTTATTCCAAGTAAAATAGATGGTCCTGTTTGTTTTCAGAGATAGACCCAATGCTTTGCTTCAAGTTCATATTCATCTATGGAGGGAAATATCTTAGCACAGATACAGTCTCTTCTCCTCATCGTGCCACCGAGGAGTATTTCTAGTACATTAAAAGTCTCACCAGGGTGGGATTATGAACCAGATTCTGAGCAAGCTGTGACTGACTTCCTGCATTTTCCCTCACAGCAAACTACCCCAATTACACGCGATTATGCCCTGTGAACGGCATACGATGAGATGGTGGGTGGATTTTATGAGCCACGTTCCAAGAGATATGATTGCAGTTAAAAAAGGAAAAAAACCTGACACGACAAACATAAATGCCCTCAAGGTGTTGAAGGAGCACCAGTAACTGGGGATAGCAGTAATTTTAGAGTTGCGTGCAAGAGACACTACCTTGTGGAGCTGCTGCACACTCATGTGATGGATTTCCCCTCAAGAAGGTTTCATTGGTATCTATCGGGGGGAAACATGAAAAAATGACTAAAAGCATTGTTTGATGCTCTTGGCAGGAGTCGGGGGTGATGCGTTCTGCTGCAGGACTCTCACAGGCTCGTGTTACAACCAGAGGAAACTTTGTCACACAGCACTAAAATGTATTCAGCTCCAGCAACAATCCCAGAGTTATGGTAATGTTACTGCCTTAATATTTGTCAAGACAAATTGGCCTTTGTATATACTCTCACTTAATTTGGTCTTGGACTCTTAAGACAATATTGAGGTTAGACTGCAGCATTTGGTTTAAGTAATGATATTACCTCAGTGGTGGATGAGGCAATACAGTATTCCTCTACATCTTTGGAGGGAAGGGGAAGTCCCCGCGTCTGTGTGCTGTTTGACTGAGCCGGTTGAGTAATGCAGCCTGGGATTAGGTGGAGCAGCCTCACAGCAGCAAGCCCTCCCTCACACTGATCTGTCTGGACCCACACATGTGAACAGCTGGATCAGAACCGTAGCTGGCCTGCCTCCTTCCAAGGTGTCAGACCATTTATATATCAGTCCTAATGGAAGAACATTCTTTCTTTTTTAACGCTGTAAAAGAGCAAATAAACCAAATTTACTGTTTTAACAAACCCTCGCTAAAAACGCACACAGAGGAATGCATTCCTCCTCTGATTTATGGTCACTGAGTGTTTTTATGAACAAAAGGCATTGTGCTTTTCCTCAAAAGGCCATCGCCAACAAGCAGATTATGAAATTAAGAGTCTGGGCCTCTGTGTAAACTTTTAAGGGTTTTTTTTTAAAGCAAATTTACAAAAATAAAGATTTACAGAGATAAATCCTGAGTACGCTTTAACTCAGGATTTTGTTTCTGGCAGAAACAAAAAAGAAAAAAAAAAGAAACTTGTGAAAACAGGGATTTTCAGGGCAGCACGACCTGCGCTCTCATTCTCTGTGTCACCAGCGGCAATAAATTAGCGGTACACTTCGTCACTTATTGCAAAAGCCACTGAATGTTTAACATAAATTGATGGATTTCTACGGCCAACTAAATATTTGTTTACCCAACCCATGAAACATGGACAATACTTCCAATATTTTGAGGCTTCAACAATGTCCTGTTTGTGTGTTGCCTATAGGTGTGGTGACCAGGAGTCAGCTGGGCTGTGGTAACTGAGGCTAGTGGCCACAATGTTGGGAAATCATCGCACAACAACAAATGGAGAAACCAGCATGAGACATAGGATGTTGCTGGAAGAGAGAGCGTGAGAACTCAGGATAATAATGATGAGATTCTTGAGGTCTAAAACAAGTGGAAGTGAAAAAAGTAGCGTTGCCAGCAGTGTGACTTTTGGAAAGAGCCGTATACTTTTGTAGGATGACTTTCCAGACATGCTCCTCAAAAGAATGCTCCCCGAGCCTCACCATATCAAATCTACTACGATGTGAAGCACTAATTTGGTTAAAATGAGTTACAACTGCTTCATTGCATTAGAGCATCAGAATATATTAGCGGCAGAAAAACAACTCACTGTGTAATATGTCGGCATTAAATCATTAGGAGATGTTGAGGGTGGCAGCTTAACTGCGGGGCTGAAAAAAAAAAGATTAATGCCAGGACATGACAGAGTGAGAAAGTATAGAACAATCCAATCATATAAGTGGTTGAAGGAACTGCCAAAGATGGAGAACACCCCTCGTTTAGAGAAGACAGCAGCAAATATGTGACAGCCTCCCCCCTCCCTCCTTAGCTGCTGTATTGCAACATATTTATGGAAAATGAATTAAAGTGTAATTTAAACACGCACAGTCTCGTATACAAAGAACTGTGTTTGCTTAATTAAAAAAGAAGCAATGATTAGTCTGTGAGAAAAAGTAATGGGAGCACAGCAGCTAGATGAAAGGCTTCAATTATCTGATTGTTTATAATGCAGCACCGGGGACCTGGACCCATGCTGTTCATTATAAAGGAGTGTGATCCTGAAAAAGGCACCGCCAGCTCTGCACCGATCAGATATATGTAGCAGTGTGGAAATTGGCTGTATATTATGAAAGATTACAATCTAAGCAGTGTGGTGTGTGCATGTAATTCATGCCATATCCTGTGAGGGCCTGGGGTTAAACAGGCAGACTTAGTGACAAGAACGAGACTTCAATCAGCGTGAGGCCCCAGTAGGGTACGGAGAAAAAATTCACCACTGGCAGTGGATTGTGAACGACATTAGCTGAGACGGAAATTGAACAGCGATAGCTGAGAAAATGTGTTAGGTTCGACTTGTGTGGTTTCAAGTTGGAGATGTTTTTAAGGTGGTTTGAGTTACAAATCTCATGTTTATTCTGGATTTTAGCGTTGCAATGGAACGAAGCGTGTGCAGATAGAGGAGATGGGTGATATGGTGTGTGTGTGTGCGTGTGGGGGGGGGCTCACAGCTGGTTAGTGTGTTTCTTCCGAGGCGGCAGTGGCAGCCTCCGTGGAGTGTCTATAGTTAATGTCCTTGGAGAGGCTCAGATGAACTCTCATACACAGGTCCAGGCTTTAGCGAAGCATGCAGCAGTGTGGAGAGACAGATTGAAATGCTGAGGGAAGTATTTAACCCCTGCCACCTCTCCAATTAGACAACTTATGTCCCATTTCCTTAAAGATCTTGAGAACATATTTATTGAAAAGGGGCTTTATTTTGGCCACGAAACAATGGCATGCCCCTGTCCGCAGTAGGCTTCAAGTTACCGTTTTAAGCTGGATGCTACTTTTCAACCAACATCTTCTGATTTTAAAAGAAGGAATTGTGCAGCCAAGTATTTTTAAGTCACTTTGTGTGATATCATTGCATTTCTGTTTGCTTTTCCTTTCATGCTGTGTTGTCTTTACTAACTTTGTTCATTAATCTTAGTGCAGAAATATGCAGTGCCTCCAATCTCCAAACCTAACTCACTCACTATGAATAAAACGGACAAAACCTCTGATCTCACTGTTCTTCTAGGATTACCCATCAGTGATTTTAAATGAAGAACAAAAAGCTTAAATGTGTACACACAAACCACAACATGAGAGGAAGTAGTGTGCCAGTTAAATGGAATATCCCATTAAATAAAGTGGGAAAGTATACTGTCGTTAAACTAGTCTCACTGGAAAAATAAATCCACCGGCAACTTCATTAAGTACACATGTTCAACTGTTTACTAATGCAAATATCTAATCAGCCAATGACATGGCAGTAACTCAGTGCATTTATTCATGGTGAAGGGAACCTGTTGAATTTCAAACTGATTATCAGAATGGGGATGAAAGCTGCTTTGTGGTGCTTTAAATGTGGCATGGTTGTTGGTGCCAGACGAGCTGATCTGAGTATTTCAGAAATTGCTGCTAAATCTGCTAAGATTTTCCCACACAACCATATCTGGGCTTTGAGAAATGTTTTCAGCAACTTATTGAATCTGTTTAAGGTAGTTCTGAAGGCAAAAGGGAGTCCAACCCGGTAGAAGCAAGGAGTACCTAATAAAGTGGCTGGTGAGAGTATATGTTCCCGATTTGTATCAGAACAAGGGGAAAAGACTAAATTCCCAAATAAGCAACGATGAAAAAAATGTACACAGTAAGTAACATGCAGCTTCTCTGCTCCAGGTGTTGTTGAAAGGTAGATAATAAAAGCAGAACGTCATGAATCTGTCATGATTTCAGGGCTGCCACTGAGAACAAAGTGGAGGAAATGAAGTGGTGTCCAGGGATAAAGCCTCCTTTCTCCAAACTCTTAAAGGCTCCCAAGCTGCCAGTCAGCACCTGATTAACACCAAAGGTCTCCCGTTTTCCACTCCCCCTTTCATCTCTACCCTTGGAGTGAAATGGAGACCGTGGACTTGTCAAAACTGGGTCTGTGGACAGTCTGTATCCCGTTATTCGCACATCAGTGGGTTTTACCGAAGCCAAAAAGGAATACAAATTAGACCTAGTCCGTCATTTAAGTGTTTTTTTTCCCTGTCAAAGCGTAAAGCTTTGTCCAATCATGCGTCTTTTGAACAATGATCAAATCGGCTCTTAAATTTCATGATTTTCTCGGACCTGTTTTACAAAGTGATTACTTTGAACTTGAATGTCACAAAAAAAAGAAATTTGATCTGATGCGGGGTCTAAGATCTATACATTCCCAAGTCCTGAGAGATGGACTAATGGTTTGTGTGGTTAACAGATATAAAAGGACTGGGTCACAGATGAACCACGGCTATATCACCTTGTCTCCTAAATGTGTAATAGTAAACGTTTACTACTTTAGTGTTTCAGTGAGGTTATTGTGCTTTTTTTTCCTCCGCTTTCACAAATACTTCTATAGACAAGCAGATACAATGAATAAGCCAGGAATTACAGCTTTGACACGAGTAAGAGTTTTAGGTTAGATCTCAAAGAAAAAACAAACAAACTAGGTGCTCTGATAGCTGGGCTGTAAATTTCTATTTTTTATTAGTTTAACAAGTGAAACGTAAATAAAAATTAATATCAGTGATAACAGAATTAACAATCCCAATGGACTAATACTGTGTTTTCTGTGTTTTCTACTTTCCGAGATTTCCATACATAACATCTACTTCTGAAAAACCTCAGCCTTTAAAGCATGCGCGAGGATGTAGTAACACAGAAAAACACACACAATCTGGGGAAGATTTCTGATGACAAGGCAATTTCTCGGGTTTACCACATTCAGGCCTATTAGAAGCATGTTTATTTGAGTTCATCCCAGCAACACATGCATGTAGTATTTTATTACTAAAGCATCGCCATAGGACTTTCAGGGCAGATTTGGGGTGTGCGTTCAGGAAAACACAACCACTTATTAAAGTCTAGACGCAACATAAAACCATCAGAAGTCCTGAAGTAAGCACTCACAGGCTCTCGTGGACAGAGCTGTCAGTGTCTGTTTAACCATGCTGGTTTTCTGCTGCTGTCTGCGCAGTGTTAGGAGAGATTTAGTGCAAACTTTGTGGTGGGACAATAAGAGCACAAACTAAATTTCAGTCATTGTCAGTCTTTTGGCCTAAAATCAATTTCCCCGGTCACAATGAAAGTCTTTTGCAGCGTAAGACATTGCATTATTCTCCAACTGATGCCTTCCTTTGCAGCAGAGGAATTCCACGATATCTAGAGCTTTCCCACCTGCAGTGCACTGAAGATATACAAGTTTGATTTACAAGCTTTCTTTTGGTTGAACCTGCATGCGCAGCAAAAATAAACCGCCGGGTAACACTCAAAGGACTAAAAAACGTTCACTTTTAAAACAGTATCCTGTCACACCTTCCCTTACAGGTAAACCTGCACAGATCACCTCAGTATAATTACAGTGAAGGTGGAAAGCAGGAACATATTTCAGCGAGTCAGTCATGAATATGTGACCTGCTTATGTAACCCAAACAGTGTCTTTATTGGTGATCTCTGCATAATACAATGTGAAGTATTCAAACGACTTTAAATATTTTAAGGTCATCTGATGAGTCCTGTTATTTTGCAGGGTGAGCTATCACAGTGATAATCATAACTTTGTGACTTTTAACTGAAGGGTGAAGAAACTCAGACAGTTTGCCTCAGCCTCTGTCAGTATCTTGACATTCAAAGAGAAATTATGAGCACTTTTGGAATGAAAGCATTTCTCTAATCTTTTAGCGAGACATTGAGATAGAGAACATAGCAAGGTGAAAGGAATGGTGCTGCCTATGTCTGTGAACAGGAGCGGGTCTCAGGAGTCCGGAGGTCTGGCCCACTCTTCAAATGGCACAGTGTTTGTTGGGGAATGTGCAATTATGGAGGCCAGGCCTTTGATCCAGGTTTTCCATCAGGGCTAAATTGTCCTCACATTGAGCGCTGCAGTGTATCCTTGGGCACTCCTTTATATTCTGCTGCTCTTTCATGTGCACCCCTCTGGAACTCAAAGCATCCCCTCTTGAAAAGTGAGCTTTGGTCTGTCCATGCTCCAGTGCGATAGGGGAAAAAACGGCCTGAGCTGTCCGTGTGCATGTGCATTTGTGGACGTCTGTACCAATGACCAAACAGAAAGTAGCAAGGAAGAGTTAAGAGTTGTGCAAAGTTACGCAGTAAAGCAGGATATAATATGCCTTTGTGTATGGCTATAATTGTATGTGGAAGAAGTGTTTGTGACAGGAAGTTTGTGTTCCTGTGCTTGCGTGTGTTCGAGTCTGTGATTGTGATTCTTTCCACATGCTCCCATGTGTTATCTGTCCTCCTCATAATAACTACCACCTCTGTCAGATTAACCAGAGGGACTTTCTCTCTTTCTGTTTTCTTCCAGATAGTTTGTGTAACTCCTTTTTCCCCCCAAACATCAAGGCCGAATGCTTATTATGCTTTTTCTCAAAAGCATTTCATTATAGACTCGAGGCACTGTCAGTACAACTGAGTAATTTCGGAGGCTTATTAATAATGGCCATTTCAGATCATTAGACTGGCTCCTGAAAAAAAAAAGAGAAAAAAGAAATAACTTACTGTCCAGTCTGTGTGCTCTTAATCATCTGTCGTGACACTATAAGCAAGCCAATATAACCAACCACAAAGTGAGACCACATGTTTTATGACAAATAAAATAACAGTGCCCTTAGTTGCGTGTCGCTGGGATGTTCTGTTTGAATTCTTCACGTGAGTTCTTAGAGAGATGAGTATTGAATGCTTTGACTTCGATCCAAATCATTTGTTATCTAAATTTGCTGTAACTGTGTGTATGTTGGAATACATTACTTTGATGTTAACATGGATCTACTGAGGAATGAAAGCTTTGCATGAGCCCACCAATCCATAAATAATTGAAAGATTTATTCAAAGCATTTCTGAGAGAAACAGAGCACTGGTGTGTTTTTCTGCACAAAATCTGATTCATTTTGTGTAGAAGTGATTTGACCAAGTTTAAAAGCTCTCCAGACTGTAAAAGTGGCCTTTCTTCAGACATTGAGCAACACCAGAGCACAAATATACCAATAAATCAGTTTGTTCTACAGCATATCTACAGAGCACTGTTGCTAAACTCTCTTGAGCACTGTATGGCTAATGCTAACATGTGTACCATGTCAAGTTCCTCAAATGCTGCCTCATGGCTTCAAAAATATATGAATTCACATAAAGTTTCATGTGAAAACTTCATTAGAAAGAAACATCTTTACAGCCCTCCTATGGTTGGTGTTCTCTATACAAAAGTTTCTCTATGAAGGTCTATAAAGGTTTAGTTTAACTCACATGTTTAAATTGCATGAAGACTTAAAGTTCTGCATTTTAAGTAACTGGGTTGCCCTAAGTAAAAGATAAGTGCCTTTTTTGATTTAACTAGCATTTGGTTAAGCTAAACTCAAATCAGATATTTCTTTTCTAAATTTAACATCTCATTTAACATCACTGAGTTATGAATGTACCTTGCTAGACAAGCTAGCTAGTGCTAGCATTAGCGCACAACTCTCTTGGACTATCTTGTAATCCAAATAAGTTCATACCCAGTTTAAAACAAATGAACAAACTAATATTGTGATATATGCCAAGTTGCTTAACTTGATGCTTCAAAACAGTAGTCCAGAAACAAAGAAATAAGACCTGTCATGTAGCCTGTCCACCTTTTATATACAGCCTATGATTAAACTAACAGTAGACATGGTAAGTCACTTTGTAAGTTAACAACATTGCTGCTAGTATGACTGTAGGTGTTTTTGTGCCAGTCATATAGGCCTAAGGGCCGCTTGGTCAACTCCTGGCAACCTCCGGTAACTACCGCTACAAGTTGGTGGGTTGTTATTGGAGGTTGATGATAGTCATGAAATCAGCTGCAAACACAGTGCTGTACCAAAAAAACAACAACAAAAAAAGAAAAAAAAAACTCCTTGTCATTTACTTTTTTTTATTAGCAGATTGCTGTCATCACCCGTAGTTTGCATGGAAGACACCGAGTATTTGGCACACTCTCTAACTACTATTCAAGTGGTAGTAAAACTTAAAACTCAGTTTAAAACATTTACCTTCAAAATGAAAGTTGTGCTTCGCCACAATGCAGCTCAGCCAATGTTTTTCAAATAGCACAACTGTTATTGTTGCACTTTTCAGTTTCACTACCCTTTGGAGAGCAGTTGGCAAGTGCTTGCAGACAAGTAGGCATATTTCATGGAAACTACAGGCAGCTGGAATAAAACAGTCACAAGGGTTTTTTTTTTTTTTGATGCAGCATCCTGTACTTCCTTGGCCCCAATTTCACCTTGTAATTGTCAGCAGCTTCCAGCAACCATCTACCAATGTGTCTGGGGATAACATGTTTTCCCTAGTGATCTGTGGTTGCCAAGGAGTCAATGCTCAATCTCTATGGCTGTGCGACAGGGTTTTAGTAATTGATTTCACAGCAACTGCTAGCAACCTCTCAGCAACCAGTTGGGGAATACACATTTTTTCCTAGTTACCAGAGGTTGCCAGGCTGTTGCCACCTGGCGTCTGGTGTGACTGGAGCCTTACTCTTGTGTGCTTATGATTTTTGTATAAGAAACAATGTACAGGGTGGGCCATTTATATGGATACACCGTAATAACATGGAAATGGTTGGTGATATTAAAGTCCTGTTTGTGGCACATTAGTATATGTGAGGGGGCAAACCCCTCAAGATGGGTGGTGACCATGGTGGCCATTTAGAAGTCGGCCATCTTGGATACAACTTTTGTTTCTTCAATAGGAAGAGGGCCATGTGACACATCAAACTTATTGGTAATGTCACAAGAAAAACAATGGTGTGCTTGGTTTCAACGTAACTTTATTCTTTCATGAGTTATTTACAAGTTTCTGACCACTTATAAAATGTGTTCAATGTGCTGCCCATTGTGTTGGATTGTCAATGCAACCCTCTTCTCCCACTCTTCACACACTGATA
>VUQG01020217.1:0-24933 GCA_015106755.1 Etia nguti
ACAGGTTGGTGGATCATCCAGGTGGTCTTTTGAAAAGGTCTTTATACAATTTTCTAGTTTGCACGTTACAATGCGTTCTTGCATCTCAAAATATTACCAATTAACATAATATATATACACACTGGACAATTTATTAGTTACACTTTGCTAATAATAGGATGAATCCATTTTTTGTCTTCAGAACTGCCTTAAATTCAACGAGGTGCTGGAAACATTTCTCAGACATTTTGGTCCATGATAGCGTCACACCGTTGCTGCAGATGAGATGCTCATCTCCTGTCCCACCACATCCCAAAGTTGTTCTACTGGATTGAGAGTTGGTGACAATGGAGGCCATTTGAGTACAGAGAACTCATTTTCATGTTCAAGAAAGCAGGTTGAGATGATTCAGGCTCTTTGACATGGCTTGTTATTCTGTTGGAAGCCGCCATCAGACGGTAACTACACTGCAGTCATAAAGGGATGGACATGGTCAGCAACCATACTTAGGTAGGCTGTGTGTATTTAAACAAAAGTTGGTTGGTACTAAGAGGCCCGAACTGTGCCTAGAAAACATCGCCCGCATAATTACACCACCAGCACCAGCCTGACCATTAATATGAGGCAGAATGGCAAAACTCCATGCTTTCATGCTGTTTATGCCAAATTTTGACCCCTGATATCTGTATGTCATAGCAGAAATTGAGACTCATCACCCATGTGAATTGTAGCTTCAGTTTCCTGGTCTTACCTGACAAGAGTGGCACCTGGAATGATGCTGCGCTGCTGCAGCCAATCCGCTTCAAGGTTCGACATGTCTGTTCAAAAATGTTGTTTTGCATTCCTTTGGTTGTATTTTAATTACTGTCGCCTTCTACCAGCTCGAAGCAGTCCGGCCATTCTCCTTCTGGTATCAATAAGGCATTTTCATCATGAGAACTATTGCTCACTGGATATTTCTGTCTTTTTCGGCCCATTCTGTGTAAACCCCAGAGATGGTTGTACTGGAAAATCCCAGAAGATCAGTCCGCCTGGCACCAACAACGTTCAGAGTCCATTAAATCAACTTTCTTCCTTTTTCTGATGCTGCCTTTGAACTTCAGCATGTTGTCTTGGTCATGTCTACGTGCCCAGATGCACTGAGTTGCTGCTTTGTGATTGGCTGATTAGATATTTGCTTTAACAAGTAGTTGAACAGGTGTGCCTAAAAAGCTTCTGTACCAACACAGAAGTGCTGGTACAGAGATTTTATAAACTTATATAAACTTTGGCCAGAGAAAGGCTAGCTGCTCGCCTCTGTTTAAGCTACGCTAAGCTAATATATTTCTAACTGCACTCTGCTGGGAAATAAGTGTATTTTCCAGAATTCTTGATGCATTTTTGAAGTAAATGCAAAGCACCCTATTATATGTCACACCGGCAGCTTGCATAAATCACCTCGAGCAGATGAGAATGTCATCATATTGAATCATTAAACAAAGTAATGGACACATTAAAGGATGAAATAAAATTAATGAAATGTCAGGCGCGGCTGAAAAGTTATTACTTACCAGCTCAGCAAACAAATGCACTCATTACATGAGCTTTCCTTCCTATGTGGGTTTGGCTTCCTAATCACTCAAGCGCAAAGTTTTCAGTGGACTTGTTAGGTTCATAAGTTACAACAGGGTATTATGTTTTGTTTGACACATTGTTTGCAAGGCAATGGTTAAAAATTTTTTATTGTGAAACTGAGTCTAATTTTAAAAACATACCAGCGAAAGTCTAAATGCAGCAGAAACTGTTCTCCCGCTCTTCCTCCATCAGAAGAAACATTACTCTTATCCCCAACAGCAGGCAGATGGATTTCATCTCTCACTTCAAGCTAAACTCAGTCTCATGCCCAAAGCAGTCTTGTCTCCAGCCCACATTTAAGACGAAAAAAAAAGAGAGATAAAAATCTATTCCTGTGGTCTCGTCTCTGAAACATCAGTAAACCTGAAGCAACTAAAAATGGTCTCTCTCTGAGGAAAGCCTGTGAGCCTCCAGTCTGACCCTGCTGCCTCCTCTCTCCTCCTCACCGCTGCAGCTAACGTTAGATTTAAGACGATGAGCAGGCAAACGAATTCACTCCAGCTGCAGACAACTACGGCGCGCATATGTCATTTCAAGTTGTATACACATATCTCCGTACAAGCTCAGCAACGTACACTTGAATCAGTGCACTTTTTCTCTGACATTTCAACACTATGTTATCTGTCTCATATACAAGTGTAAACAAAAGAGCTCCATAAAGCCACCTGGAGAGCAGGTTGCCATTTAATCAATACCCACAAGTCCCCTTCTGTTCTCTCGGAAGGCTAAGGTTACATCAAAGGAGAGCTGGAAAAAAGAGAACGATGAAGATGAGCAGCAGATTCTACAGGTTGGGTTAAACAACCAGTCCGTGTCATTGTGTGCGTCTTAGACAACCAATGTTTGCCTTTGATTACAATTTGAAGGCAGATGTAGAACTCTTTGTGGCTGGTTTTACTTGATGTGTTTGTGCATCTGTTCCATTCAAAGGTTAAAGCAAAAGCTAAGTGTAGGATGTTCATGGAAATTGCTAAGTGACCTCTTAGCACTGATGATAGCCAACGTGTACAGGCGAGAAGACTTAGGATCACAGGTAAGAAATAATATGCGATGCAGGAAAAAAAAGGTTAATGCGGCAGACTGACACGAGCAATCTATGAGTTACCCTTGAGAGCACGAGGAGAAAGAGATTGAAGGAAGGAGACGGTCAACAGAATATGTTCAACAAAAACAGACACTACCAGGTAGAGAGGTGAGAAGGGAGGGAAATAAGAGAAAGAGGAGATATGATGACAGTGATAATGTGGAGGAAGAAAGGAGGAAAACATTCATGCAAGATAAGAGTGAAGTTGAGAAAGAGAAGCAAGGTTGAGAGACATTTACATTTAGATACACAAGGGAGGAAACAAAGACAGCAGTAAACAATGAGGCTTGAGCGTGCTCAACTGTGGAGCCTCACATACATAAAAATCCACACGTAACGTATGATACCGTTGCTGAAAGTGGTTAATATGCAGTTTTAATTGTTGACATTGAGAAAAATTATATTTTATGTTTCAGAACAATTGGGATGGACATTTTATTATTATTATTATTGTTCTGATGTGTAGAGAATAACAGGAAAGTGTGGAAAGAGTGAGGATGAATGACAGGAAATGATCTGTGAGAGAACTGAACCCAGACCCCTGCAGGAGGACTATAGCTGTCAGTATATGTCATCAGTCATGCTTAGCATGCATACTGAGGTTTAGGTTTTCTTACTGAAATAGGAAAGAAAACCTAGTTTGTCTGAAGAACATGAGGATCGATGGTGGATATGTTATTAAAAACAATTTTATATATTGTAAAGCATTACTGGTATGCAAGAGAATGTCATGTGCACAACCTGCGTATGACCTTGGATGCTGGTTTTCTGGTTTTCTCCTCTTAACACTAAAGAATATGGCAAAAAATGAAAAGCAGCTGATCTGCAAAGTTATTGAAGTTTATTTTATTTACATTCTACACATTTGAAAATGACAAAAAAAGTATTTTTTATTTTGATCATCACCAATTCCCTTGTTAAACATATTTATTGCTCTTTTTTTTTTAGCCAACAGTTGGAAGGAAAAATTTTGCTTCTGGATTTAACAGGGAGTCAGTGAAGTGACGCTAAAATTGGAGATATATGCTCTCTTTTTCTGGTTCCCTGTCAGTAATCACGCTGCAGCATTTTAGATCAACTGAAGGCTTTTCAGTGATAATGAATTACAACAGTTTAGCCTAGAAATAAGAAGGCAGGAACTAGTTTTTCAGCATCACTCTGAGACAGGATGTTTCTAATTCTATAGATATTGTGCAAATGTATTAAAGCAGTCCTACATATGTTTGATATTTACATGGAAAGATATATCCTAGCCAAAAACCACTCCAAGATTCCTCACGGTGTTTCCGGAGGCCGAGGTAAGAATTAGGATTTATTCACAATTTCACAACAACTGAAAGCCACCCCGCATCAACCAGTCATGTGACCAGAAGTTGCCGGGTGGTTGCCAATCGGTTTCTAGTTTCATGAGACTGAAATCTGATACAGTGTGTAGAAAGAAAACAATATTACATTTTGGATATATTGTGTTTCTGTGTGTTGGGTTGGTGATTTTGTTGAATTTTCTTTTTTTTTTTTGTACTTATCAGAACTGAGAATCTAAAGATAGACGGTGTCAGATGCTGTCTAAGTTCTTAGGTCCTTTGAGACAAGCCTGTAAGTTCTAGCCTGGCAAATAAACTTGACAGGACGTGACTGGACTCGAGTTGAATACCAAAGTGACTTCAGTGTCAGTGTTTTTCTTCTTTGACACTTCTGAAAGGTGTGTGTTTGTATGGCAGCTGAGGTTCGGCTTCAGACGGGCAGCTATGCGGACGTGTGTGTATCCTTCTGTCTCTGCGGAGCTTCAGCCTTCCTCTTGAAGCTATCCCAGTAGGCGGGGTCTTCGTCTGTTAGAGGTGAGGCCGAGCCGATGAGCTCGCTGAACGACAGCACGGTAAATGTGGTGGGCGGAAGAAGAGAAAGCCGACGAGGCTGTGAGGAACCGGGAAGAAAGTTTGTATTGTTTATCCTACAGTATGATAGCTACTCTTACTATTGTAGATTTGTCTTATAGGAATAAGTTGTTTTTTAAATCTATTCGTTCCAAGTTCACATTTTTTTTAAATGGAAAAGTTATGTTTCCTTACTGCAGGGCATGGTTTGTCTGCTGGTCCGAGTGCTACAGCAACATGATGATCAGCATCCAGTAAGCTCTCCTGCAGAATGACACACAAATCCAAAAATACGCAGTCTGCATAGACTTTGGACCAAATCATTTTAGGGCATTTGGCACAAAAAAAAAAAAGGCACATAGTAATGTCAATAGAGAAAAAAATCAATAATTTATTTGAGTGGTGAGGATAAGTAAATTTTAACAGGCAGAAACCTCCAACAGGCTCAGGGAGGGAGGCCATCTGCATTGATGCTTGGGGTAAGAGCAAAGAAGAAGATAGAGAACCAACAACAAAAAAATGCAGCAGTAAACACTCCACAGGTTAGCGATGAGGCCAGTCATAGCTCATCACTGCAGTTTCAAAGAGTTGCTGAAAAGTTAGAGAGGAGAGGAGACACAGAGGAAAAAGCACAAACTGCAGGAGAGACGTCACAAACTGTAAATGCACTGAGAGAGAAAGGAAGATGTGAAGTGACCATTACATCGCATCGTAGCTGGTTTACAGATGATTTAGGGTCACCTGATCCAGGCCTAATGATAAGCTTGTCAAAGAATAAAGTATTTAAGGTTAACATTAAAGAAGAGAGTCTGCATCACGACCTGGTTCTGAAGGAAAGGAGCCTGACAGCCAAAGGCCTCCCATGCTATTTTTGGAAGAGCAAGAAATAGAGAGCAAAGTGCTCTACTGGGTACTATTAGATCTTTAAGATATGATGGAGCTTGGTCGTTAAGGGTTTTATATGTGAGGAGAAGGATTTTAAAATCCTTAAATCTGGAAAATATGATCTCTTTATAGTTTCTCTTGGTGCTTTTAATGGAACATGTTGGATCAGAGACGTTTTGGGTGAGCCTGGTAAAAATCCAGCTGTAATTTTTTAAGGATTTAAAAGAGATGGCGTAGATCATTGTGGTGTGTTGTGTACCAATATGTTCTTGTTTTAAATATTTGTAACTTAGTGTCTGCTCTAGGGCAAAGAAAGGTACAGATTACTAGGGGGAGCAGAGCAATGGCAGAAAGAGGGGTTCTTTGCTCTGTGAGTTGCACTCCTCTAATCTTCAGTTATCATGTTAGGCAGGATGAAGAAACACTCGAGATCTCCCCCCAATCGCAACCACTTGCATTTCCGCACGAGGCCACCTATGATTCTCTCTGAAGATGCTCTCAAGGGCATATTCACTGTGGAAATGTGCATCAAGGACCCCTCTGCAGAGCACCCAAGTCCTTTGAACCACTGTGTTAAACTATCCTAAAAGCTGTTACAGCTTGTTTAATGCAATCCCAAATAATATGCAAGAAACCCCCTCGGAAGCTCGTGTGGAGCTCATCTTGTTTTGAGCTGCCCTGGTTTGTGACACATTGCTTAATATTTTTTTTTTAAAAAAAGCACACGCTCATGTTATCATCTTTGCACTTGAAACTAATCGGTCATCAGTTCTATAGCTGCATACAGTATTTCACGCTGTGTGGGAAGTAGCGATTGCTGAGGGCTACGTGGCTGGGAGGAGGAGAGTCTGCTGATAAATAATAGCTCAGAGCAGCTCATTTAAAAAAAAAATGTAAGAAAAAAAACACAGAACAGCTTATTTTTATCTGTGTGTTTGTGAACTGAGCAAACATTTGTGAAGTGTGAACTAGCACAGCACTGATGCATTCGTGACACAAGTGGAAAATCCAGAAAAATGGAGCAATTATCAAATGGCACAGCAACATTTTAAACCTGAGAATAAAACCACAGACTACTTGGAAGCTGATGAGAGACGAAACAGGCTGAATTGTTGAGCTTCTTCTCACAAAATTTGGGAAAGTGGTAAACATCGTGTTGTGTGTCTGCATACCAGACTTAAATCTGGCATTTTAATTTGATCGTGACCTCTAATATGCAAACCTCTAGATTTTAACAACATGTCTGGATTTTTTTTTCTTCACAACACCAGACTCACTTCGAATACCCAGTCCTCTTCTACTTCCTCATCTAGATGCATCTTGGTCTGGCGCAGTACCCGGTCCTGTGTGAGCGGCTCAGACGGCAGGTGAAACTCCACCCTCTGCAGGTTGAAGCCCAGACCGGTACCGATGGCTTTGATGAAGCTCTCCTTCAGGGCCTTGATGGAAAGACAAGAAACCCGATCAGCTGCATGCAGAAAATTATGATTCGTGTGTATGCGTGTGTCTTCATGTGTGTGGGATGATGTGTGCGTGTGGGGGTGGTGGTGGTGGTGTTGGGGGGTGTTTTGGCTAAGAAGAAACACCACTTAAAACCGCAACAGATTGGAGTTTGTGCACACATGTTTTTCAGAGTGCACACAAAAGAAGGACATTGCGTGTCAATGTGTTTGCGTGAGTGTGTGCATCCAGCCAAAACCGACCCTGCTCAACAGCCAATAAGCCACAATAACACTATTACAAGGCTAATCGCTATGGCAACCGTTGAGCTCTGCCATTAGTCAACAGTGTGGTGGTGATATCAGTGCTTGACGTCTCTGTGCCACCCTCTCAATCGCACAAAATCTTTACTTAGCTCCACTGTTGCTTTTGATGACCATCTGTGTGTGTGTGTGTGTGTATGTGTGTGTGAGAGAGAGAGCGTGAGTGTCAGTGTATGCAAGAAAATGAGAGGGAAAGGAGGCAAAAACCAAAGAAAAGGATATGAAAGCACGCGTCTCTGATGAGAACATGTCGCGATGCGGCGGGGCAGTGTTTGAGGAACAAATTTGCACATGTATGTGAAAAAAAATACAAGTGTGTGTCGTCTCAGAGGAAAGTGGCAATGTTAAGTTCTCCCTGTGCTTTCTTCTGTTACACACACAGGGCACAAGGTAGTATGGTTGCCATGGTTACCCAGTGGCGGCAGAACGCGGCGAGTTGCTGGTGCTCCGAGCCGGCTGATTGGATGGTACTCCACTCGTGCGCTGTAAACTGACGAGTCATAATGCGGAAAAACTCCGGCACAGAGCTGCTACCTGGAGCGAGTAAAAGAGGTGTGGGGACAAAAAAACCAAAACAAAAACAGAAGGGGAAGAGAGAATGGATGGAAAAATATAAATGAGGGAGGTGATGAGGGAGGTGACGGAAAAGAAAAACTGTAATATTCAAACACAGCCCGTTTTTGATGGAAGCGTTTCGCACATTTGAATTCTATGGTGACACAGAAATCCAAATTTACACACACAAACAGCCTTGGCCTAGTCAATACTGTACATATATGATGCAGCAGTGACCCCTTGTGGTGGAATTTCATAGCTAAACAAGTTTTAAAATTTAGTCATTTCATATATCGGCACAGGTTTATCCTAACCTGGGAACCACAGTGCTTACCTGGCATGGCGGTCTTCATGATATCCACCCCGACCTGCCTCCCCTGCTCTGCAGCAAGCACTGTGTAGTCCCCTTGGTGGGAGAGATTGAAACTCCAGACCAGACCTGACTCTGAACTGACCTGTAAGGAGAAGGATTAAATGTTTGAATGTATTGAAATAAATGAAGTCTGTACTGAGCTTGACAAATATCCAGTATTTGGGGCACACTGTGCCCTCCCTGCACTGTGTTATAGATATATTTCTGGAGACTCTGATTTTTTGTTACTTGTGCTGGGAAACTTATAGTTTAGTGAAATGACAATGCAGTGAAGTAAAACCCTGCAGTACATGCAGACTTTGAATTTTATGAAAAAAGGAAATAGAGTGAACCTTGACAGGTGTTGCCAGGTAAGGTTTCCCTCTGGGAGATCGCTCCAGTCTGATCTCTGACCATGGGATCCCCATCTTCTCACACACGAACCTCCTGAGCAACAATCGGCCAGCCTTTTGGGGCAACAGAGATGCAAAGACAGTCGGTGTAGTATAAACTTTTCAGAATAATTAAGGGAACACTTGATGATAACAGCAGAATACAAAGTTATATAAACTTTGGGGACATCACTCTGACCAGGTAATAAACATAAACTACTTTTGATTGCTTTGGTGCAAATTAAAGCGACGACATGTGTACTGGAGATGCAATATGCAACATATTAATGGCATTTCAGGTTTCAGACACTCTCTTCTTCGACTTCAGTTTACCTTTTTTACCAGTGTCCTCATCACTGCTGGTAGCTTGAGACAGGCTCTCATGACACTGTCTATCTTCACAGATGAGAGGAGGTTTGCACTAAGCACGTGTGACATACCTGAAAATATCTGGAGATGTCATGGCAAGTGATACGCTGCCTGAAACACCACCTGTGAAGAGAACGGGGCGCCCTGCCAGTTCTAGTGTTCTCTGGCAAGAACCTGTGAGTAAGGTCCCGCTAAAGGACGTTAGGCCCTCATGCCACCGGAAACCTGTAGGAGTAAACCTGCTGGGCGTCATTCTGTAGGTCTCTGCTTCTGTTCCTCTTTGCACTAAGTTCAGTTCAATTCAATTTTATTTGTAGTCCTTTAGAGACAGGCAATTTTACATTCCAGGTCTATTCAAAATACATGGAAAGCTATGAGATGTGTTTTATTGTGTTAAGTAGGTATTGCGGAAAAAAGGAAAATCACAGTGACTTTGTGGTCACGATCATGACACACTGGTCTTCCCAACAGAAGTTAACTTTAGAGATTTAAAGTATCGCTACAGGTATCGGCAACACAGGCTCTTTGTTTACTTGGTTCTTGATCAATACCAAGAATCGGTAAAGTTTAGATTTTGACTCACCATAGCTGACTTTGCATCCTTGGCGAACACAAACTGCCCGATCCGATCTTTCTCCTCCCGCTGGATGCAGCGAGCGGCGAACAGCCAGTCTGACCTGCTCGGCGTCCACGATCCGCAGCGGAAAGCCCACCGGACGGAACCCATCTCCTCGCCCCCTGCTCCACCTCTGACATCCGACCTCCTCCACCGCAACTTCGAGCTTCTCACGAGCGAAAGTCAGCGCGGCGCGTTGGAATATAACGTTCAGAGACGTGCGGATTTTCGCATTGAGGTATCCCGGCAGACTTTCCTGTTTACATTTCGGAGTTGACAGCGGTGCACATGCCCGGAAGAGCCCGGCTAGATTCAATGTCGTCATAAGTGGGCGCGGTGGAGGATTAACCAATACGAACAATTGAAATGGCGCGTCACTGGCGGTACCTTAAAATGTTTTCAATAAAATTGGAAATACGACAACACTACGATTCTGTTTCAATATATTACCCCCCTACCCCCGTGCAATACAATGACAAAAGTAGAGCAACAATGCCCGAATGAGATAACACCAAATGCTTTTATTTTATTTAGCTCTAAATGTCAATTCTGAATCTCTCGAACCTTAACAGTCTCTACAGCTTGAAACCTTTGTGTCTTCCGTTTCAGACGGGGCCTGAATGCAGCATTAAAATTGCATTTTACACGGTGCTGTTTTGATTGCGGTTTATCTGCGTGATTAAGGTGAGTTGTTTTTACTATTGTTATCAGTGGTGTTTTATTGGAGGAGGTGAAGAGATGCAGTAAAACATGAAATTTATGACTGTTCTGACAAAAATGTGCTGAGCCTTTCTGGTTACTGATGGCTTGTAGTCATCGAAAAAAATCGTAATTTCAACGATTTGAAAGGTTAAATAGGCATAAATGCTTAACCCTTCGAGGTTTATTTATTTATTTATTTTTTACATACAAGTAGGTCTTTCTTGTGTTCTTGTGCGATAAGGTAATATGCTATATATGCTATAATTATAGTAAAATTCTTGTTACAATACATTATTGTCTGCTGATTATAGACAGATAGTGACGACTCGCAGGGTATAGTGATGTTTGATATGCTTCAGAGACACGTGAAGCATGAGAGTATTTCTACCCATCAGTATTCGTCATAGTTACGAGCGATCTCAGTATTTGCCTGTCTTTAGATTGAAAGGTGGGCTGTAGCTGATTGTCCAGCTCCAATCCAAAATTAGGGCAACTGATTAAAAAAAACACACACACAAAAAAAACCCCTTAGAGTAAATTAAAATACTCAACATGTGGTTTTTATCTATAAAAACGCCCCCCAAACTAACTCATTGCACTTAATACACAGATTGGTCCATAAGTATTTGTATGATGACGCAATCTGTGTAATTTTGCCTGTCCATGCCATCATGGTGGATTTAAATCAAACATGGAAACATGTTATGGAAGTGCAGACTTTCATCATTAATTCAAAGGATCTAACAAAAGTACTGCATTAACTATAGGTATACACAGTCTTTCAATTTTAGTGGCTCAAACGTAATTTGTAAATTAACTGACAAGCAGTTTCCTGGCCAGCTGAGAGACAGTCATAACTTTAGGGTCTGCTACGGACACATAAAAAAAAAAAAGAAAAAAAGAATAAATACACTGAACCGCCCAGCAACGCCAAAAGGCCTGAAAAACCATAGAAAACAACTGAAGTGGATGATGACAGAATTATTTTTATAGTTAAGAAAAACTGCTTTACAAAATCTAAACAAGACTAGAACATTCCTGAAGAGGCAAAAGTATCATTGTCAGTTACAATAAAGAGACACCTTCATGAATGGAAATACAGAGGGTCTCTACAGTAAGGTCCGAACCAATGGTTACACCAAAGAAGAGGAAGGCCAGATTGGATTTGACCAGAAAATATCGAAAAGATAAACCCGAATAGAGGGTAGAGATCTGAAGTGTACATGGGCATGTATGGCTGCCAGTGCAACCGGGTGACTAGTGTTTACTGATGATGTGACTGCTGACATAAGCAGCAGGATGAATTGTGAAGCATACATGGCTATACTCTCTGCTCAGATTCCACTTAAGCAACTAAAGTTGGCTGTATAAACTAAATCGTGTTATCTGCTTTCTTTTTTGTCTTTTACACAGGGCTAAAAAAGAAGAAGGGCTAAAGAACACTTTCACCCTGTGATGCTTCTCTACACGTGTGAGATTACCTGGCAGCAGCCCACTCCAGGAGAAGTTGGACAGCAACCTGAAGCCTTCTTATAATATTAATAATAGCTTGTGTCTTATTAAAGGAAAAAGTGAACCCTCCAATCAAACTTGAGCAAAGCAGGAAAGGATTTGATGACTTATCCCTCCAGTCTACCAGCTCAACACATTTCTTTCCAGCTGGCATTGCTTTAACCCCCAAGCCTTAAATGTCCTTGCTTAGATACTCCCAGGTGGAAAAACTTTAAAGAAGCTGCTACAAACTGAGCCACAGAGGAATTCCTCCCCGGTGTAAACTCTTGTGCTGCTGAAGGACAGCTAAACTACGGCAAACTTCCACACTTCTCTCTATTTGAGGACTGAGTTTCCTTTTTACACTGAACTGCGATCTGTCTCTTTACACCTCTGTTTCAGTCCCTTCCTCTGATACCTTCTTCCATATCTGTGCCTCTCTCTGTCTCGTAACTTCACTCCTGTTTTTCCGGTTGTCTCTCTTGACTTGTTTTTCTTGCTCTCTACATTTCTGGGGGCTTCTGTCCCACTCCTTGCTGCCACACTGGATTTCCTGCAAATGAAGCACCTGAAGAGGAAGAGGAAGAGCAACTATAGTGTGAGGGAAACACAAACTCTCATCAGGGAGATCCACAAGAGGAGAGACGTATTGTTCTCCAGACAGCAGGTGGAGATTCTTTTCTTTTCTTTTCTTTTCTTTTCTTTTCTTTTCTTTTCTTTTCTTTTCTTTTCTTTTCTTTTCTTTTCTTTTCAATTTTATCCACAGACAAATGCATACACAACTCTTCCTTGGAAGTCTGAACCGAAACGGCGGCACAAACCATTCAGATAATTCTCCAATCTCGCCCGCCTGTGTTTAGTGAGCTCCAATTTAGATTGGTCTAAGTTAAAACATCTAGAGGCTGTAAATAATGAACAAAACGCTGACTTCAAGGTTTGAACTGGTTACAATATTGTTGCTGTCCACTAGAGAGCACTGATATGTCTGTTTTTTCAGCTGCAGGATGTCCTGTGTGTTGTACCCTAGACACATTTCTGCTTATACATAACAGTCAGATTTTAATCTTCCTAATGAAATCAGTAGGAGAGGTTAAGAGGGTAGAGTTAAAAAAAAAAAAAAAAAAATGTAATAACTTCATGCTGATTATGTCACGTGTACACTCTGCCCCAGTGTTCGCTTTCTTCATCCCAGTGAAGAGAGGGTAATTATTTTCAATGGCACAGGAGGATTTAATTTGTGCTGTCACTTTCTTTTCCATTCAGTAAACTAGTGTCATATTATTTGCCTCTTTGAATGAAACAGTCTAACTGCTGGTCTTTGTTCTTTAATAGAATACAGCCATTAATGAGCTGAAAAGGCAGGCATGGGAGGAAGTGGCACAAGGTGTGAATGCCCTGGGAGAAGGGGAGCTACGCACTGCTGCCGAGGTGTGTTTGTCTCCATTCAGATCGTATCATTGCTTCTGTGGACCCAGTCATGATTTTTCAGGCAGCCTTCTCTTTCTGATGTCCCATGCAGGTGAAGCGTCGTTACCTCGACTGGCGTGCGCTTATGAAGAAAAAACAGCTGCAGACTGAGCTCTCTCTCTCTTCCTCGCCCCCATCTTTGGCCATTAAGACTGAGTATGAAAATTCCTCTCCAGAGCACGAGGCGCTGTCTTTGGGATCTGGTTGTGACCAGCTGCTTGACCTCTCGGGCTTCCCAAAGGACTGGCACTGCGACTGGCCAGAGATGGTGGCTCTCAGCGAGTCGAGCGGGCAGGCCGCGGGGGCAGTGAAGATGGAGGACGATGTCAGTGAATACAGAGTAACAGTGTGTGTGTGTGTGTGTGTGTGTGTTTCCCTCTGTAGAGTAGCCATCAAAGCTTAGAGTCTGTTAAATGTCTTTTCATGTAAATGCAGACTGATTATTTTGTAAAAATATGCTCTTTAATACAGAGCTGCTAATATTATGAGAAGACAAACATCCTATGTTGAAATTCAAGTGTTGCTAATGTGTAATTAGTCAAATTAATGTCCTCACCAGCCATTACTTAATACACATTATGCAGCTCAAGTGTCTCTAGTTAATCCAGTCTGTTGATTGTACTCCTGCAGGTTCACAAGGTAGAGACTAAATTAAATTAAGCACGTGTTAATTAATTAGGATATAATTGAAGAGTGACATTTAAACATTACTTTTCTGTGATTAAGATCTTCTTTTAGATCAAATCTCACTGGTCACTCTTATCTTATGAGACAATGCTTCCTGGATCCTGTTAAACAAAGTTCAGGTGTTACAGCAGCTAAAGAGTTAGTATATACAGTATACACTATACAGTGTTCACTCATCTGCCTTCAAAAAGATATAAACTTGAGAGACATCCCAATCTTAATCCATAGGGTTTAATATGATGTCCAATGTTTGTAGAAGCAGTCTGCATGCCTAGGTGCTTAATTTATATGCCTGTGGCCATGGAAGTGATCGGAACTCCTGAATTCAAGGATTTGGATGGGCGAGTGAAATTCTTTTTGGCAATATAGATACATATACATCTCAAAAATTCTCCAGTATTTTGTGACTTTGGTTGATTTAATACTGCCTTATAATATAAAACTGCACCATATCTAGTATAGCGGTTCATATTATCAGCCAGAGAATCTGCAGTAATAAAAGAAGTGATATTGGTTTGTGTGCAGACCATGAAAAAATCAACTCAGCACATGAAACCATCAAATGTAGTCGCAGAGATTTAGTTAAAAAAACATTTTTGGGATAAACTCTCAGGCAGAAATCCAGATTGATGACTCAGAATAGCTCATGACTGTATTTATTGCTGTACCATTTATATAAAAACAAGAAAATAACTCATGAGAAATTACGATCCCCCATTTACTACAGTGCACCTCGAGCGCATCTTTCTTTGGGTTTATTTGTGAAGGCTTGCTTCAGAGTCACTGTGAGAATTAAAAATAGGTGTGACGTTCGCTTTAAGTTATGCCGACCCAGAGGAGCTCCTTGTCCTGCTGATACCAAACGCACATCCAAAAGGTAAGGTGTTGCTACAGTTGATGCACATCTGCAGGCCACTTTGCACCCCAGCTCCTCATTTTCATGGTGTCTGACTTAATCAGTTTCATGTCTGTGGTCACTGATGTCTGCAGCGTTCTGCGCTGAAAGCCTTGCTGCTGATCTCCCCACTGGTTATCCACGTATGTGTGAGCACCTGTTAAATGATGACTCTCTCTCTCTCTTTCTCTTTCCCTCTAGCTGGACGGGGATGTGGGAGATGGAGAAATGGATGATGATGATATTCCCTCTCTCCATTGTGACATTGAGGCACGTGTAGAGGGGCACGATACTGATGTTTATTCCCACAACGACTTGGGCATGCCCAGCCCCTCCAAGGATCCGACTTCCACCACTAGCAGAGATCTACTGCTGCCCGGTGGCCTGATGGGAATGCTGGGTGAACTCAGCAGTCATGAGGACATAGGAGCAGGGTTTCTGGTTGCTGTTGAGAAACATCGTCTGGAGCTAGAGAAACAAAGGCTGGCTGTGGAGACTGAACGCCTGGCGGTGGAGAAAGAGCGGCTGCTGGTGGAGAAAGAGCGACTTCGTCAAACAGAGGTGGAGAGAGAGCGGCTGCAAATAGAGAAGGAGAGATTACAGGTGGAGAGAGAGAGGCTGAGGCTCTTGCGTGTTGGCCAATCAGAGTACGTCGACTCTTCTTTTAACCTGCTGCCGCAACAAGGCCCAGTGCTTTCCTTTGCTTCGTCCTTATCCTCTACTCATGACGGACAGAGGGAGAAAGGAGTGTCGCCGGCGGACTTGGAGGCAGCGAAGTTAAATCTGGAGAAGGAGAGACTGCAGCTGGAGAAGGAGAGACTGCAGTTCATCAAGTTTGAGGCTGGCAGGCTGCAGATTGAGAGAGAGCGCCTGCAAGTGGAGAAAGAGAGAATGCAGCTCCACAAAGACCATTTGTCAGTAAAATTCTGATAAGAGTGAGAAAAAGAGGGTGGCTGAGAAGGGTGAATAAATTAGATGTCTTTAGATCAGTATTGGTACCAGCAGCAGATTTTTCACAGAAATACTGTCTACGTTTGGTATGAGGCACTTTAATGATCTTTCCTAACTGGCATTTGGTAAAGGATTGCAAATAGCTGCAACCAATTGGTCACACAGAAGCAAGTCCATCTACCTCTGGTTGGCCACTTTTGGTTGCAAGGTGATTGCACAGGTCACTTAGAGGGAGGCAAATGACTATCTCTATACTATCGGACTCGGACCGACTGCAGTCAGTCTCAGACAGATTGGTGAAGGTTTGCAAATACATTATAAACTAATGCACAGACACAGAAAGAGTGCCAACACACAAATGCAACACTGCTGAGCACTTGTGCCATCCATCCATCCATTTTCTTCCACTTATTTGGGACCAGGTCGCGGGGACAGCAGCCTAAGCAGAGAAGCCCAGGCCTACCACACTGAGAAGTTCCCTGGCCAGCCGAGAGATATAATCTCTCCAGTGTGTCTTGAGTCTCCCCCCGAGGTGTCCTCGTGGCAGGACGCCAACATTTTGAAGTTAAATCACCATGTTACAGCAACTAAACCACCAATTGTGGAGGAATTTTTATGTCATATTTGGACTGTGAATGTAAGTAGTGATTGTGAATTTCTGTTTATGTGAATTTTTGTGTATATAGAGGCTCACAGATTCACAGTTTTCACCAGTTTATGACAGTTATTCTGTTAATTCAGTTATAAATTGACAGCAGACTGACTCTGTCTTTTTGCTTTTCTTTTTGCTGTCTTGACGTACCAAATTTGCTCTAAAGATGGCACCTGACTGCATGCAGACATGGTCCCTGTCTTTGAAGCAGTCATTTCAAAGGCAGCAACATTAGAAGTTCTAGCACACGGTCACAATAATTTGGGGCGTTTTGCGGTCTCCAACCACCGTTTTCTCTAGTGTGACTGTAACAAAAAGCACACAACGTCTTCTTCCTACTCATGTAAGGAAGGACTTTACAAGATTTTTAAAGGAATTCACGATCAGCAAGTTTGATGTGCATGCTAAGAAAATACTGTAAGTGAAGTAATGAAAATCTTGCTGTAAACATGCTGTAAAGTATTACTGGCTTTGAAGACTGTAAACCATACTGTACTAAAAGCTGTGTCATCTGTAACATAAATGACACCGAACATAAGCTTTTATATCGACAATAATAATAATAATCATAAATATTGTTAGTTTTTGTTATGTTATGTTAATTTATATTTGACATTCAATCATAGTATGAATATAGTATTATATAAAATGAGAGTCTACGGAGCCCAAATTCATGAAATGTAATTTTCTCTGGACACGGGCAAAGAAAAGGTTAAATATCGGTGTAGGTCTGGGTTAATTAACATGGCAAAATCTGGGTATTGGAGTTTGTGGAGAATGCACTCTACAAGTGCATCTTTTTTAAATATTTGCCTGACATTGGGCCTCTTTGCTAAAATACTTGTTGATAAAGAGAAATTCAACTTCAAAAATCTTGGTGCTCAGAATGGAATAATCTGTTATACATTCAGATCCTAAAGTGCTGCTTCTGATGATTAACCTGTAAAGGCCCTTTCATGCCTTTATGAATAACGGTAAAAGAGAATAATAAGAAAAAATGTAAAAGTTCTTGACTACTCTGCACTGATGCTCTTTAAGAAGAAGGGACATTTGCTGAAACGTCCCTGATGTGCCTCTCAAACACTGCAACTTTTGAGGACTTTACTAAATCTGATGTAACCTGGTGACACTCATGCAAATGTTTATCTGTTTCCCATCTTTACTAAACAAAAGACAGTTTGAGGGGAAAGTGAAACATTTAAGTTCATAAGAAAGACCTTTATTAGCACCCGAGGGCTTACGCAAACAAAGACGCACGCATTCAAAGTGAGGTGGTCGAGGCAGACAGATCAAATCCCAAAAGGCTAGTTTACTACTCGGTCCCATGGTTTATACTCGTCTCTGCTTGAGAGATGAAAGCTTCATTCAAAAGGCTCTGCTTTATCTTTAGACGTGCTCTGAAAATCCACTGTATTGATTCAAAGAGTCCCTCGGCACTGAAGTCATACATTGAGTCAACTGACTGCTGTCTAGGCTGTGTGAGCGTATTAGAAACATGCCCAGAGGTGAGGGAAAAAAAACAATACAATATTTCCTTCCTGATATCGTGTTAACTTTACTTGACCTTATTCAGTGATGCAGCCCATTAAATCAGTTTAACAGATATTACACATTTAGAACCTTTCTGGAAAAAAAAGAAAAGAAATAAAAGTGAGAGAGAGCTGTTAGTGTTGTGAAGGTAAAACACTGTCCACAGACTGAGATGCCCGCAGGTCCTGTGGCAGACTGTTTCACAGGTGGCGAGGATAAAAACTAAAAGCTGCCTGCCCAGAGGTCACAGAGCTCACTACAGCTCAAAGATCTGTGTCCAAGGATTTCAGTGGTCTAATACCTTAAAATCAGCTGTTTCAAGATTTGAAAAACAGTGGATGGACTTTAGAGGTAATCTCCGATATATCTTCTCAGACTTGCTGTAAGAGTCTATAAAAGAGAGAGAAAAGATATTACGAACCCAGTCTGATTAGTAATGAAAGTGAACATTCTAACCCATCGTTTTGTAAAATATCTTTAATAATAAAATGCTTTGGTTGTTGACATGTACAGCAGTGACTGTGCACTGAAAGCCAAAAAAAGTGCAAACAGAAATTTGGTTTTGTTTCTGAGACACGTTGAGCCATATAAGTAATTATAACACTGATCTGATGAGGTGCTGATTAAACCTAATGTGCTTTTTTACTGCATATTCTGATATTTCTATTGGAGTGGATGTATAATTTAATAAAAACCCTTGTCATGTCAAGATAAATTTGCTTTTAACATGTTAGTTGGATAGGAGAGCATGAAAGTGGAAGGTCCGCTTTGTACAACAGTTGATTGTCAGTCACTTAAAACTGGTTGGTGTCTGCTGTTCCTGTAATGTGAGAGAAATCAAGGCTTTTCGGGTCATTCCATCTAAATCCATCAAATTATGAAATGAAAAAGAAAAAGAAAATTCCCACTTAGTGTGCATAAATTTGTCTGAAAAAGAATTCGGAGTGAAAGATAGTTCTTTATTTTTTGTTCATTTTTACTGTGATTAGGTTTCCAAAGAATACATTAAAAAAAGGTGTTTGATGATTTTTGTGAGGGGCCATTTTAAAATTCTATTATCTAAAAAACTATTTGAGCTAGGTCCTTTATTATTATTATTTTCATAACAAATATCTGGTAGGCTACTATGGCTCTGTTAATATAGACCAGAAACCATAGTGTTGCAGGGAGGCGACATTTTATTTATATTTTATTTAGAGCTTCTTACGTGCATGGCACGTTGGAAATTCAGTTACTTTTTGCAGTCACCTGCATATCTGAAATCTCCCTTTAGCAGCTTCTTTATAACTTCCTTGGACTGTTGTGAAGTAAATTTGGTGCCATGATGGATTTGTATGTAATTTGACATTTGACCTTGACTCCCAGTGCATTTGTTACTACTGTCAAAGAAATTCATCACAGATTTAAGGGAATCAGCAATTTGTTTGTGACAGTGAGGAAAAAGCTAAGATAACCATCCAGAAGCAAAGTGTTTTTGTTTTTTTGAAATCATCTTGTAATCAGTTCCATTTGATTTACTCATAAATCGAAACTGAAAATATTTTAGTCATTCTTTTTCCATTGGCATTAAATGACAAACAAACTCATTTATTCTCCATTCAGCCAGAAAATTGAATTTGCACTAATTCCACCCTGAAGAATCCCAGCTGTGAGTTTATTTATTGTCATCTCATTTTTTGTGTGCGGCTACTCCAGCTCTGTACGCATATAGGTAGGTAGTATGTACTAGAGTAACCCCACTTCTTAACAGTCTTAAAATATTCAGACCCTAGCAGCTGCAGTGGCAACAACAACAACAACAAACCAGCACAACGGTGAGCTGCTTGTGTGTGCTAAGAGTGTTGGAATTTAATCTTCTATCAGATCGTGAGAAATGCCCCAAGAAAAAGAGAGAGCAGGGGAGGTGGTCATAACAGGGAAGGAGCTGTGGATGACAAATCAAGGTGTGACAGGGATTCCCCCTGAGAGACGAATGCAAAACAGGAGAAATAAGATATGACAAGAGGAGGGGAGGATAAAGAGAATGAGCAGTGAGAGGAGAGGAGAAATGAGGAGGGGCCAAGCAGAAGGGGGATAATGCAGAGCTGAGCGAAGGTAAGGCAGAGGCTGAGAAAGATAAATCGAGCCAGTAAAAATAAAAAGGTGAAAGGGCTGCTGTCACTCTGCGGTAACGATAAAAGAGGCAGACTGGAGGTGTGTGAGCGTTCCCGTGTGTGCATTTGCACACGAAGGTGCAAGGTTAAAAGGGCGGTGGAACTCCACAAAACTGTTATTTTGCTTCATCTTCAAGTAAATGGGAAATACTTGTTAGTAATAACACAGCATGGTGTGCGAGCGCATGTGTGGGTTTCTGCGAGAGCGTGAGTGAGATGGGAAATAATGGGAAATGCTTGTTGGTGATAGCTCTGCATCAAGCTTGTTAGATCCCAGAGGACTGAAAAAAAAAGCAACCCAAATGACAAACTCACAGCAGGGAATTTTTAACCCCTTAACGGCAGGTCTACAGCGGCAGAGACTGAGACATGTTGGTATCACACAGGACAGACACATAAGAAGTCCTTTAAAACTTAAAAAAACACTCCATCCGTCTCTGGAGAAAAATGGATTTCTCAAAACCACTGATTGAGCCTGGTTTAATATCATGATTTAATATCATGTAAAGGCACGAGTACACACAAAAAAATCCAACCTGTTTTTACTTTTTAAGTTAAGTTATAGGGACACAGTAATCTTCATCTACTATGATCCTTTTGCTTATTAAGTGCAAAGCAAAAAGCAGAAAATGTGTAGATACAGAACAATAAACTAGTTCCTGAAGCTGCATGTAATCTATAGACAATTAGATGATATACATGAATTTATTTCATTTTGGTGTTGTGTTAAATTCTCCACAGTAAAAGTGTTTTCTTATTAGACAAAATCAGTGAATGCAAAATCATTAAATAATGTCATTACTTATTTTTGACTTTCTCAATAAATATCATGAATACTGGTACAGATTTACCTTTAACTCAAAGCTGTGGTGCAGCAGTAAATCACCAAAACACAATTCATAAACTCAGTAAGTTTGAACTAAATTACTGTACATAAAGTGTAAATTATGCAGTGTACCATGCTGTAATGAGATGGATAAGCAGTCATAGTAACTTATGGTTTTATTGTCTGCTTTTATATTGCTACTTGATCCGTGTTTTATTTTGTATTTACATGTAACAAATCTATAAATAAATATTAATTTTCATTTGAATTAATAAATTTTCTAAAACTCTTTTGCTCTGGGGTGCGGCTCATGTCTCAGTAGTCCTTGGTGGAACTGTATCCTTCTCAGTTTGGTTGGACAGTGATGGTCTTTAGGCTGCCAGGTCCCTATTCTGTTCCAGTGATGTGGTGATGTGAGGATAGTGCTGGTGATAATGCATGAAGAGCTAGTTCTTTCTGCAAACCTTCCTGCTTCATGGAAGTTAATAGCTGTTTACAGGCTTTGCAGTCTGGAGTTGACTGTGCCAGAAACTAATCTAACGAATCCCAAGTAAACTGGGCTGTGTGATGGTCTGGCTGAGGTATGAATGACTCTGATTAGTATCTCATTAGTATCTCACTCAAAGATTTGTAGACACCCTCAGGAAAAGTTATGTGTTTGGTTGGTAGATCTGTGATTAAATAAAAGATTAGTAAACCCTTGAAATCCTAACACTTGTTTATGTTGTGGATAATTTATAAGCCTAAAATACTACAATTATTATATATTCAGATGTTGCTGTTCCTGAATATGTGGGCATCACGTATCATGGCTCCTGCACACTCTACCCAGGTAGCACCTTTACCTGAAAAAGAGTATTTGTAGAGAGAGGACTATGACCTGCTGGCTGGTACATGTGGATAAAAGCAACTGGCAGCTGTAGAACAAAAAACTGGCCACAGTTAGCAATCAAGATGTGACTGAAGATGTGATTGAGGCTCAAAAGTAATTATACAGATAAAAGATCTGTAGTTGATTCCAAGTGTTGTGTTTAATTTGGATTTGGTAGATGTTAACTGTAGATTCCAGTATAAGGTCATGTCCTTTACACAAAGAATGCCATCTTTAGGCCATAAAAACAAATCTATCAGAGAGACAGACAAACATTTTGGGTTGGTAAAATCAGTGATCTGTTATAGTCATAAAAAGACTGAATCTACTGTCCAGCTCAGCAACAGCAAAAGACCTGAAAGACCACAGAAGTCAGCTAAAGCAGATGATTGCAAATTATTTACTTGGTTAAGAAAACCTCAACATCAACCTAAGTGAAGAAGACTTTTGAGAAGGTTTGACTTTCACTGTTAAAGTTGACTATCAGATGCCTTCCTGAGTATAAATACAGAGTTTACAACAAGGTGCAAACCACTGGTTACACTCAAGAACAAGGAGCTAAGGTTAGACTTTGACAGAAAACATGTAAAAGACAGGTTAAACCAAATTACACTTACCAAAACGATGGGAAGAGAAAAGTATAAAGACTGAAAGAAACAGCTCATGATCCAAAACGTAACACATTACCTATCAAACATGGTGAAGGCAATGTTAAGGCATGGGCATGTATGAGTGCTAGTCGAACTGTTGACTCTCGCTGCTCAGATTCAGCCAAGTGCTGCAGAATTGATCGGACAGCACTTCACAGTGCAAAAGGATAATGACTCAAGTCATACTGCACAAGAAAACCAAGCGTTTCTCAAGGCAAAAAAATTCAGTATACTTCAATGGCCAAGTCAGTCACCTGATCTGAGTAGAGCATGCTTTTCAGTTATTAAATACAAAAATGGAGAAAGACCCACAAACAAGCAGCAAGGTCTGACAGAGCATCTCATGGGAGGAAACACAGGATTCGGTGATGCTCAGGGTTTCTAGACTACAGGGATTGAGTTCAAATGACTTTCATGTAAAATAAATAAATAAATAAAATTTATAAAATTACATTTTTTTCCCAGTTACTTCTGAATCTTTGAAAACTGGGGCTATAAGTTGATTGCAATTCCAAAGTTAATCCAGTACTTTTGTTAAAATGTTGGGAGTCTATCTAAATCTATCTATACTGTGGAACTCCTTGGCTTTCTTCTTTCCATGTTGTTTTTTTCTCATGTTTCATACTACTTAGTTAGTACTTACCCCAGTCCAGTTAAGTATATTTGACTATGGATCCTGCATTGCGAAACAAACCATTAAAAAAGGGATCAATATCATTTTCATCATTTGGTTGAAAATTAATCCACCATTCTGCTGTTGGAAGTGTAGAATTGAGATTACTGGATAAATAAGCACAAACAGAGACAGGAGATTGAGCATTGATGTTTTACTAGAAAAAAGAAAACCGATGGAAAGAAAGAAATAAAGGAAGAAAGAAACAGTGTTAAAGCCAGAGCGTTGACAACCCACCAGTCAGCTTTTTGCTGTCTTCGCATGAAATCTTATGCTCTGGTGGTGAAAAATAAAATAAATGAAAAAAAAAGAAAGAAAAGGCAACAGTATCATGTGAGGTTGAAGTGTCTGGTGTTTCTGGTCTGGTGAGCTGGATTAGTGATAACTGTAAGAAACCCACTATTTGAGCAGTTTTTCTCATGCTGGATTGGTGCAGTACTTCTGCAGGCTCCTGATCCCCTCGGCCGAGAAGTGAGTAGAAAATTTCTACCTTATTGGTTAAATTTATGAATAGTTTAAATCTGCTGTCTGAAATACATGTAGATTCAAGAGGTTCTTTTCTGTTTATGTGTTTGTCTGTTTGGCTTGAATAGATCTGATGCAGGACTAATACAAGGTGAGGTGCGAGTTCAACAGACAAGGTTATGATACAAAAGGAAAGCAACGTTGAGAACGCAGAGCTAGAAGAAACTCAGATTGTCAACTGGTGTCTCAGGTTCTTGATTAATCTCTAGCCTGTTACTTTGCATTGGATCAGGGCAAGAAATCAAAATATTTTCAAGAAATCATTCTTGAGATGTGCTATGTACAGAGCTTTTTGTATGTTAGGGGAGACACGAGCCGAAGGAGGACAAGACAAAACGGAGGGGAAGGAACAATGACCTAAACAGGTGAGAGGTAAGGTAAAGGACAAACTGTAAAATAACAAAATTGAGGGGCTTAAAGGTCACTGAAACACAAGAGAAATGAGAATGGCAGAAAACATAAACATACAGTATCAGGCTGTATTATGACACAGATCCTAAGCATCATGCTTCAGCTGTATTATAGCAAAATAACTGCACTAATTTACTTCCATTATTTTTTTCCCAAGATTTTCCCAGATATTAAAGGATCAGTGTGCAGGATTTAGAGTGCTTTTTTAAAGCATGTTTTCATCATTGTATAACCACCTGTACCTGGGAATCACTGTGTTTTCAGTACTCTAGAATGAGCCCTTCATACGTACACAGGAAGCGGCTCGTCTTCATTGGATATTACCAAGTTTGGAACAACCAAATGCCAGAAAACCAAATGATGTTTTTCTGTTGAAACGACGTTCACTGTAGATTGGTTGCTGGTTCCAGTCTCCAATCTGACAGCCAGATGTCACTAACACCTACACACCGGTCCTTTAATGCAATATGCATTTTTCTATTTTCAGGTCCCCAAAAATGTCGATGTCGATGACAAAATGTGATTTAAAAAAAAAAAAAAAGCACCATTAATGCTACACTCTTGAAAATACCGCAAACTATTTCCCAGCAGTACAGCAGTCAGACTGGTCTACTGCCGCTACATACAGTCATAAACAGCAGCATCTTTACATTGTTTTAAGTGGCTTTGCAGCTAACAAAACATAGATTTGAGGGGGTAAAGACACTATTAGACAGTGAAAAGCAGTGAATAACTAATGGTTCTAGAGTGACCACTTTGAGCTGACCGCATGTATGCAACTATGTATGTGCATGTTTCCATGTGTGTGTCTCTGTGAGTGCCAGATGGACATTCAGTGTTGTTTCGGACACATGAAAACGGTGGTATTTAAATATTTTCAAGTTATCAAAAAACAGCCATTGAACAGAATTTATGCCATGGCCTCTGACAATCAGTGATCAATGTTTTCTATAGCTCTCTATAGGC
>VUQG01020219.1:0-12607 GCA_015106755.1 Etia nguti
TGTAGGTAGAACAGCTGCCTCTATAGGAGAGCTATAAAGCTTCAAGATGGTACCTAAAACCAACATTAACTGAAAGACTTTTAAAAACAGAGCCATAGGAAACCAATTTCTCCCACTACCAAACAAAGTGGGGGGGGGGAAAAAGCCCCTCAGCTTTTCTCCGTGTTGCAGAAAACCCATTAAATTCATCTGAAAGGATCAGTGTGGATCAGTCCCGTGAATGCATGTCACGAAAGTAGTGGGGGGTGGTGAGCAACCGCTAAGGAACAAATCCTGGCAGACAAGGTGCATCGCTGAAAAGAAAATAAATAAATAAAAATACGGTAAATCCCACAGGAGTCGAGGGGGAAAAAAAAAAAAAGGATAACACAAGACTGAACATCTGTCGTCCTGTTGCAGGTGATTATTTTGGGGCGAGCGGAGTCGGGATGAGGCAGTTTCTCCTCCTTGTTCCAGGAAAACAAAAAGCTGAGTCTGACCTCGGTGGCAGGCGACGAGCGGCTGGTGCCGATCAGACCTGAGCAAACACTCTCCATCCATCTCGCCTTGATTCAATTGAGCATCTGCTGTTTGCATTCCAGATTATTTAATGGTCTGAGGGAGTGAAAGAGGAGGCTGAGCGGATCCAAACCAAAGTAAATATGGATCCATGTTCTTTAGCCGTTAGCACGGTTACATGACTATGACAGGTGAGAGCGTTAACGCGAGTAGGAGACAATAATCATCCAGTTAAATTACAATTAATTCACTATCCACACAATGATTTTAGAAAAGAGCCTCCCAAAGATGACATAATGGCCGGCACAACAGCTGTTCTCTTCAAGAGATCTTTTTTTAGCTGCTTAATATGTTTACAAGATAATAGACACACACACACACACACTCAAAAAGGTAGGAATCTTATATAAATCATTGAGAGTTCTGGGAAATGTACGATGAGCATGAAACTTATATCAGTGATCACTGATATGTATCAATATCATTTTTTTTAAAGAACATAACGTAGAAAAAGATGCCGGTGTAATGGTGCAGTTGTTTAGTGCGTCCATGACAATGGTTCCAGCTCCAGTGTTTGCACATGCACACTGCAGCACATGTAGCAGAGAAGCATCACAGCTGAGCCGGGTTTCAGAGGGGGCTCTGTGGTTGGCAAATGCAGTCGTCAGAGTCTGTAAATGGCTGTTTACTGCCAGGAATCAGTGTGGTCTGTGGGCACCACATGAGTCATTTTTTTCAGGCAGAATCAAGTCATAGCTGGAGCATAACTGAGCAATTAAATCAGTAACCCAATCATTTTTAATCTTCACTGTGATTCTAGCATATTGGGGAAATATGAAAATGCTTTTTTACTCTGATTCTACGAGAATAAATACCGAACCATCCAACAAATGTTTGGTAACGATAAATCTGTGGGATGGATTTAAAAATGAACTGCAACCACAAGAAGAACAAGGAGTCTTGTAACAGGTCCACAGAGCTCTGATCTAAACTTTCTGGAGTCAGCCTGGGAAAAGGTGAAGCAAGAGAAGACACTGACAAGCTGTAAATCTACAGAAGCAGACCTGTAGTGAGTTTTTCAAAGGCTGCCAAATCCCTCAAGAAAGAAACAGTACTGCTTAAAAGGCAAAGAGCGGGCACTATATATTAATTTGATTTAAGTTCCTTCTATGTGCACTCTGCTTTAAAAGCCAGAATCTCAGTGGTGCATTTAGAAGTGGGGAGTTTGCTGATAGGTTTCAGTAATCATTTTTTTAATGTTTTTTGCTCATATTATGATGACATGATAGTCTGTTATACCCATTTTGACTGTTGCACCTGCTCACTATTAGAAACCAGGTTTTCCACCAACCTTTTTCCCAGGGTACTGAGTGGCGTGCTGAGGCTGAGCGGAGCTTGGGCAGGTTTTCGGTTGCGTCCGACCAGCTTGGCGGCGGGCCTCTCCTTCTTTGGAGACTCAGCCTTGCCAGCTGGGCTGGCGCAGGGCTTGATGTTGAGGTCCTTAAGGACGTCGTAGTTGATCTTGGAGGAGATCTTCTTCTGCTCCAGCATCTTCTCAATGGCCTCGTCAGCCGTGTTAGCTCGGATAGGGGGACGTTTCTTATTGGGGCCCCTTGGCTGCCGGGATTTCAAACAAAATTAAAGCTTAACATTGTCTCTCATAAAAACAAGGACACTTTATAATCTGCAAAACATCTGGAAAACACATTACAGCAAAGCAAAGTATTTACTTCCAGATTAACCAGCTACATGTGGGCTGTATTTTGGCTTAGCTACATGCTAATGTGAGCAAGCTAAGACACTTATCTTATGCAGATTTAGGTTTAGCAGGAATTACTTTAGAGTATTAGTATGCTAACAATGACTATAAAGGCCTTTTTGTGAATATTTCGCGCATTAAAAATAATGGCCTTCAGGGCTGATATTTAGATTTGGAGATATCTGGTGGTAAATGGCGTATAAAGGATGTACAAAATGTCACCATGGCTACCAGTCAAATTGTTGTTTGATTTCCAATTAGTGCACAGGAGGGACCAACATCGTTATCCCTAGACCTGTACTGCTGGGGTGAAAAATTCAAAGCTACGGGTTGTTGCTTAAAGGGCTCATTAGTTGTTAATCGCTCAGCAGAAACTACTTTTCTTGGAGGTCCAAATTGAAGTTTTGTCCTGGCTAGGATGGCATACATTCCAAACAAGGCCCAATCAATCACCTTCCAACACATCTAACTTCACTGAATGTACTCCAGTTCTATGAACCAGACAAAGCTCAGATGCTATCTGAAAACAGTTTGTCTTTATATTAAAGCATTTAGGTCCAATGGAGGGATTTGCCCTCTAAAAGTAAGGGTGAAGAAACACTTTTCAGGCAAATATAAAACCCAACATGTTTCTGTAAAAATTGAGTTTATCTCAATTAAGACACCAGATTGAGGTTATCACCCAGCTTCAGTTACTCTGCATCAACCTTGACCCCCTCTCCAAATTATGACATAGATCAGCAGAGATTTCCTTTATTTAAAACTTTTAAAAACACGCTTTTAAACAAGTTTCTTTGCACACGTGATGTGATCAGTTGAACTCAAAGGCCCTCTTCCCCACTCAGCAGCTAATCAACTCAGAATATTAACCGTTACCAAATGAGAAACAAAGGATGCTCAAATCCTTTGTGCATAAACACGATGTTCTTCCTGTTGTTTATTCAGCCACTTATTTGTCAGTGATGTGACAGTTTGCTGCTGGTTGGATAAGAGCTGTCGGGAGGCTGCGTGTCTCATTAGATCTGTTCCACTGCAGTTAATCCAGCTAGTTAAAACCAGTGAACAGATGTTGGGTCTAACAAAGGGCCTGTGCTGAGCCAAAACCAGTAATGGCAAATGAGAGGAAACCAGTTCCACAGGACTTACTGCCCGTCTGTCTGTGTTTAGTCTCAGTCTGGCTCACAGTACCGCTCACTGTTCATCTCACTTTGCAGTTTTTAATGCATCGACTCTACTTCAGTCATTTATCGCTAAAGACTGACAGGTTCAAGCTCTTCGCTGCACAGAATGTGATGCTTTTGACTGGTTTAAGCACTAAAAAATTGGCTTTTGGAGTATTGGTCAGACTCTAGTAATACTTAAATACATTACCTCGGGCTCTAACATATCCCCCTTCCTCAACTTTTGCATTTTAATGTATTTTTATTCACTGTTCCTCTTGCATGTAAAACCTACAGAAAATAATTCACAGACAAACTGCAGCTCCAGCGATATTCTTTTGAATAAATTACTGCCTGAATGATTATATGCCTGCACAGAATCATTAAACCTGATGGGCAGGTTTAACGACTGCATGCAGATTACACGCAGCACTGAGATACTGACATATTATATGTATATGGTTGAGGGTCAAAAGGTGCTTCAAAAGTAAAATCAAATGTGCCGAGGCTGAAATAATGTTGCTGAAAAATAACTACACATGGGGTAAGTTTGCAGGGGTCCATCCTCTTTTCTGATTTGTATCTTTTTAGCAGAACTTTAAAATACAAATTAATATCTCACTGTTTACATTTGAGATTTGATGTCACACAAAACTGTTTACATGCATTTTTATCTGATCTGATCATTTCAGCATTGCGTGCGGTTGGGCTTTTAGGCTTGAGAGTTTGAGGCACTTATTACAAGCCTGCAGGAGTTCTCCCGAGGTATGTGGGACTCGCATTAGTAAAACTTTATAGGAGACCTAGTTTGCTCATTTCCAGCCACACAATTTTATTCCTCAACTTTACTAGTTTGTTTGCATGATTCACAGTTCAAAATAATCTGTATTTACCTTATTCTGAAAGGAGCCAATTTAGCTTCCTTCCTCCTCCATTTAAATCTCATTTTGTTCTGATTGGCTGTCCCTTGTAAACAGAAGCTTTATGAGGGGCAGCCAATTAGTGATTAGGGTTTGTCTTCTCAGAGCCAGAGCTGTGCATATTTGGGCTAATCACGTTCAGTGACATCATACAGATAATCAAGCCTCCTTTTGCCTTCGGAACAACTCAACAAACCACTGCACCAACAGCTGCATGAACTGTTAATACAAGGCAGGATGGATCTGTGCTTTCATGTTGTTTAACTCATCTGACCAGGAAACATTTTCCTGTTGGTTTAGACTCAGTTTCCTGTTCTTAGCTGACAGGAATGGCACACTCTGTGCTCTTCTGCATACCTTTGTTCCTGACAGCTGGTTTAATGCTGTTTATTTAAAAAGATCATTCTGCAAAACGACTCAGGCAAACTAATATCTGTGATACTTTTCAGGTGTTTTTTCTTCTTTCTGGCCTGAAACATTTTGTCAAAAGAACAATCTGAGACATTTCAGGCACAATGAGTCTAGGGCACAGACCGATAGCTGAAGCAGAAGAATGAGCGGCTTTTTGACAGGATTGTGTAGGGTGCAGATTTCAAGTAGATAAGCGGTCAAAGTTGAGGCAGCTGCTGGTTGGACAACTGGGAGATATGAACAGATTCATGCGGCATCAGATGTGACTGGTGCTTTTATGGCTGGCAAATTGTGTTATGGCCCATTTGGCCGTTTTCTGTCTGACTGATCAACTCTTACCCTGCCCGACCACAAAAAAAAATAAAATAAAATGCTGTCTGACCATTTACCGCCTCAGACAAACTTTCTGTCATCCTGGCGAGCTCAAACAAAAATGCGCGCCCTTATCTCACAGTTTTTCAGACCGTCTGCTGTTACCTTTTTCTCTTTGTAGATCCCGAGCGCCTTCTCCTTCGCTATCTTGGCTTCCTTCTCTGAAAGAGAAAAAAAAAGAAACAGTCTGAGCATACAAACTTGTAGATAGCGCATATAAATATGACACAACCTGAACTCTGCTAGGTTCACTTGGAGGTTTAGCTCTGTTTGGCTGATAGAGAACTAAAAGTAGGAGGTAGATTCTGGGACAAACCAACCAGTGAATAAAATGAACATTAACTTCACCATTGAAACACTAACACAACAGAGATCATGTTGAGTCCTCAAAGTACCTTTCTGCTCTTTGAGGTAGGCGGAGTTTTCTGCCATCCAGAGTGCCGTCTTGATTTTGACTTCCTTGTCACTCAGCAGATACTGCACAGGAGCAGAGGGAGAGAGAGGAGTTCACATTACAGGGAGTTTCCCAGTTTTTTAGGGTAAAACAGCCTACTGCTAACCTCTGAGCTAAATAATCAGTTAACCAACCTTGTTTTTATATATTTTATCAGAAAGAAGAAAGCAACATACTGGAACATAAAAATAAAAAAACAGTTTGAATCAAACTTCTCTTTAACGATGTGCTTCCATGTTCCCACATCTCAGCGACTAACCCTGTGAATCCAATGTTATCGTACACAACAAATTAAAGCTTCCACTCTATTGTTGAAATGACTGACCAAGCAGAGATAAACACATTACACAGCGAGACTGATGCTTTTATTTCTGTTTTTATTCATTTTTGGGCCTATCTTGTCTTCATTTTAGAAGGATTCTCACTTTCTATATAAAGAGGAAAGTTGCTGTTTGCAGGTGGTTGATGTCTAGTTGAGTTTCCTACATGTGATTGAAATGTGCACTGCTGTTATAGACTTTGGAAGCTTTATAAAAATATAAATTGCATTAACCTCCTAAGACCCGAACTCTTTCATGGCATTTTTTAATTTCTCTTTGCTATTTCGGCTGATTGGGACCTGATGAATGTAAAAACAAAGAATTACCTAATTTTTTTATTTTTACCTGATTTTTGTTTCTGAGAAAAATGAGATCCACATATGAGGACATTCGTTTTAAATTTCGATAGAACAGTGGCAGTATAATGTCCTCGTAACTGGATATCAGGCCCTTGTAGAGCAAAATTTAGTATTTTGGTCTAGACGACCCAAAATGTGATGTCCACATATGTGGACGCCAGGTCCTAGGAGGTTAAGTTGCTTTTCTGGTCTCCGATCCAGCTTGTCTATGTCGCATTTAAGCAGCCAGTCAAAAACAAGCAGAGGCGGGACTTGGAAAGACAACAGCACTGACAAACTGGTTAATTCAGCATTAAAGTCAGTGGTTTTTGCAACTTTGCAACAAAAGAAGCCGTAGAGAAACACGCACGATTTGATTATGAGCGCACAACAGGTGACCCTTATCACAAGGACAGCTTTTTTACTAATTTTGTTACTGATGAGTGAAGAGATAATCTGTTCAATGCAAAAAAAAATTTTGTATTTCTCGTCCCTGTAGCTACCTTACAGTTTTAAGATTTTGTTTTTTAAAATTCTGAAAATGAACCATCTCCAAATTTTTAACTAATTTTTTACCAAGCTAACATGTTACTTGCTAACAGGCAATAGCAGAAAACATTTGACGAGATTTTAATTCTTCTACGGTAAAAGCTAACAGGATTTTCTACATCCAGGAAGATTTTAGGGCATTCAAGGCACATCGTATGTCTGAATCTGTAGTGTGTACAGCGTGACTGGAGCTGCATACGCAGCAGGTACGTACCAGCTCTATCTCACTATCATTTATCCCACTCAAGTCGAGCTCCCCGCTGTCAGCAGCACCATCTGTCACAGAGACACACACCAGAATGGACACTCTTAGATTTGCTGTAACACACGTTTTTACTCCAGCCGTCCCATCCCAAGGGGCTGAAACAGGAAACGGCAGCTTGCAAAAATAAATAAATAAAACAAATCTCCTCCTTGTGGAAGATCTGTGAAGCATCTTCTATCAGGAGGAAATCACCAAATTTAAAAAAAAAGGAATAAAAAATGCACTGTGACTTCTGATAAGAAGCTAACAGGCTTAACTCACTTTAAGCCGATCTACCTTCACACGCTTTCTTTTCAATTACGATACGCTTTCTAGATTTCAGCACGCTTTATTTTGGAACACTGGGATGCTGAAACAGCGATTTGCATTTTTCATAAGATGGCCGAGACACGCTCCCGCTCCTACCTGTGATGGAGCAGATTTGCGAAGGATGTGTCGATGAAAGAAAGCGGTATCTCAAATCTTCCGGTTGCACAAAGTCCAATTTTGGAAAAGAAATTTCAAAGAAAATCTGATTGGCTTTGATAAAATGAAACAAAAGACGACCTTTTTTTTTTTCTTTCTTTGGAAGAAGCGGGAGCGTGTGCCGGCTTTGACAGGAGAAGGAAACCATCAATGGAAATTCAACAGCTTTCACTCCAAAAGATTCTCCACCTTGATTAGCTGTTTTGCAACAAAGTGCAGTGTTTCTCTGGCTGCCTGCAGACATCAGACAGGCAAAGACTGAAAGGCTCGATCTGAAGAAGCAGCAAGCAAAAGGTTTATGCGAGTCATTTAACTTCTGTCAGGCTTTCTGTGTTTGACATGTTCACAGGGGCCCTCTTTCCTTAAGTTCAAACTCTCAGTCGGCGGCAACTTCAAAGAAGAGCCACCTGAGTCCACGGGCAGCTTCCCGGCTTCATTAAGGAGAGACAGGTGCACAGACAGGCAGGGAACAGGCAGAGATGAAGAAATACATTCATCCTCAGACAGTAAAGGGTGTGTTTGCTGCACCACTGAAGAGGTTCAATGTGGAGGAGGGGGGGGCTAATCTAGTCAGCTTTTCTTTTAGTTCAGTTAGCAGATTGCAGCTTCCTTAAAAAAGAAACCGCTCCAGAGGAAGAGACAGGTCAGTCGCTATCTGTCGGGCCCAGCCCTCTAAGAACTTCCTCCCCATGAAGTGCGGGGCCGAGATAAGACAGAGACAAGCCCTGGGAGAGATCGGCAGCTCCGGGAGGCAGAGAGGCAGCGACACTAAGAGCTGATAACACCAGTCCAACCCCGGAGAGAGCGGGGGGAGGGAGCAATTACTGAGTTATTATTCAGCCGCTGCTTTGATATATCTACACTTGCTAATTTTAATCAAACCCATAAAATTGTTCTTGGTAAGAGTGCAGGAGAACCTGTGGACCGCAGGTTGAGAGTTTGCCTCGGTATATCAGAACGGCAAAGCTGAAATAAGAGACATCAAGCTCTTCGATTTCACTTTCCTGCCTATTTGTCTTTTTAATGAAAATGTGAATGGTGCAGAGCCAAGGAACAGGCGGGGATGTCAAGTAAAGTCGAGTACCAATATATAACTTTATCGCTTCCAACAAGGAGATGCACATCTCCTCAGGTACAAGTAATAGGACTCAGCCTGATGATAAATGCAGCATCTACAGCTAACTTCACAATGAAGGACTACGCACATACAGAGAAGACTCAAAGCATCGAGGAACTTTCAACATTCAGATTTCATCCAACTTAATATCTATTAAACACCCACTTTCATTATGGCACCAGAGTGAGCCTAAACATGTGACGTTTAAAAAAAACCCCAAAGCAGAGTAACGCTGATGTCACATCCTTTTTAATGGAACGCTGTTTACACTGTGTCAATGTATACGGTGTTAAATAATCGGTTCAGTGAGGACCTGAGGTAAAATTCTAGGTATTAGAGGTAGTATTCTTGTAATCTGGATATACAGAGAAAAAAACTAATAGGAGCAGTTTATTAAAGCTTTTTTGGAAAGTACTATTTTGTTGTATGAGACCACGGAACATGCACCAGCTTCTCAGACCTATAATTTAAGTTATTCTGTCTCTGGCACAAAAAGCTATGACCTGTCGAGGTACAGACACAGGACTTCAGTTAGTGTCCTGTTGGGCAGGCTTACATTTAGACATGGGCAGTAGTTTCTGCAGGTTTAGGTTCCTGGAGCCATTCATGAGCAGTTTCTGCAGTGTGTCGGGGTGCACCATCCTGCAGGAGGTGGTGCTTGAATCTAAAAACCAAGTAATGTTCAATAATGGATTATGAACAAGGTTTCACTACCGAAATATCTCAAACACTCTGTTCAGTTAAGCTAACAATCTTTTTATTTGGATGACTCTCTGCTAACTTCAGAGAAAGGCACATCGAAACCTTTACAGAATAAAAGACCAAACAAAATCCTCTTTTAAAAAACCTTGAGGAGGTGAAGCACTATGAATTGGTTCCTGGTTTCAATCGTCAATCTTACAACCGACTAGCTGAACTTGTCATTCAGTGTTTACTCGTGACAACAGATAAACACTTTTTCATACAAGATAAAAATCTGCTAAAACCTGAAGAATCTCAGCATGACTGAATGAAAAAAAAAAACATGTGCTTTATGTTACTTTGAAGGTTTAATGATGAATTTATAATAAGCAGTAGGATACCATAAACACATGATGGTCAGGCTGGGCTAAATAAGCACTAAATCCAAGCCCCTTTAATGAGATTATCTCATTATTACACAGAAGACAAAATAATTTAAGCCATCTGGCCCTCATCAGTGGAAATTCAGTGGAAACTGCTGAAGGCCAGAAACATTTTGTGTCACTCTGAATAAGAAGTGGTGGATTACATCACCTCATTAGAGTGTGGGGGGGGCAAGACTCGCAGCACATTCACAAAACTTCCAAATCCTAAAGGAAAACAGAAATCACCTCCCTGATGACCTTGCGCATGCAGAGAAACTACTTTTCTCTTCCTGTCCGGGTTGACAGAAGCCTGAGGTCTTTTGGCAGCAGCTCAGTAGCTCAGAGATGCAGCTCTGCCTGCATATCAGCACTGAGGAGGAAAAAGAACCAAAAAAGAAAAGAAAACACACACACACATACTTCCCCAAACAAACCCTACTCTTCACAATGTGGTAATAAATTCTTTTAAGACAAAGGGGAAGCACTAATGGAGAGAAAAGCAGGGAAACAGGCAGCGATGGCTAAAATCATTCTGACAGAGACCTGGACTTTTAGTGGCTTATATAATATTTACATTATTTGTATTTGTAACACACAGTTTACAGTGAATTGTGTCGATATTTAAAGCAGAAAAAAAGTCAGTATTGAAATGGACTGACGCTGCCTGTGTTTAGAAAGTAGCACAGCTTTCTAAATCACCCGTGAAACGAACCACACCTCTGAGCGCTGTTTGAGGATTCGAGCTCAAACACTATTTTGCCCCGTTTAGTGCTACGTAATGTAGTCATAATGTGGTCATCTCAGGCAAATAGCACCGTCTGTGAGAAACCCCACCCAGCTGCTCTTTTAACCTTCTGTTTGCTAGAAGCAGCCAATCAGATGAAGGTTGGCTTAAAGGGCGGGCAGCTGAACCAACCCGTTTCACTCAGGTCCTCAGGACTAAAGACCAACATAAATAAGCACTGTTTATCTAATAAAACACAACCATGGCATTTTATTACAATAGACTTTATTTAAACGATGAATACAGACACTGTGACATCACCAGTTTTTGGATTCTGTAGCCTCATCCGGTCTTTAAGTGATGACGTTTGAAGCCTCTAAAAAAAGGCAGTGACCACTTTCTGCCTCTCTCGGTTTTTATCATCACTATTCATTTTAAAGCTGAGTTTTTAAAACCTTACGATGTAACTACAGCCCAGCCCATGCAGCAGTATATTAATGACTAACCTCGTATTGTGGATGGATTATCTCAGTTGTTCTCCTGACTGAAGTTTGGTCCGTTTACAGCATCCTGCCATGCGATTTGTCCCTAACCATCGGGAACCCTCATGTTAACTTTTATCGAGTGGAAAAAAGTTAGCGTTCATTCTCCAGCTTCTCTGTGTTAATATTAACCATAGCTGCGTAGCTAGCCACCACGTAGCACATCATTATATACCAGCTAGTCCAACTTCAGTAACCCTACAAACGTCACTGCTGTTTAGTTTTCCGTCTTCATTTATGTTGGAAGTGATAGCAGAGCTTTACGTTTTAATTTTTTCAGAAATCTCTAAGTCAGAACATGGTATATCATGTTTAGATGGAAACTAGCGAGCTAACTTCCTGCTAACTTCTAACTCCGTTAAATTTCCTAAATTCTGTTTTCATGGATCCCTGGATGTTAAATTTAATTGTTACACCTGGTAAAGCAGCCACACTGATCATTTTATTAAGGATGAAAGAATTTAGACAGTTTTTAACTCTCAGTGATGCTACAGTGTTCGTTTGACTTTGGGACCTGGAGCGGAGTTTGGACCCGGAAACAGCTAATGACGTCAGACTTAAAGACTGGATAGAGCCTCGGCATTTTAGCCACAACAACCAGAGTGTTAAGTTCTAAGTTATCAGCTAAAATCAACAAGGTTGGTTAGCAAGTTGCATCCAACAACTGCACACACAGATAGACATATCTGCTTATTAGTGCTAAGCTAAAAGCTAACTAGACACACTGTAACGCAGAGTAGGTCAGCTTTGAGTGTGACCCGAGAGACATCGTTGAGAGGTCCATTCAACACAGTGTGAGCTGAGATACAATCAAACCAATGTCAACTCTGAGGTGAGTAAACTGAAGCAACTACCAGCTTCAGCAAAGGATACTGTTGATTGACATATGACATGATAAAGACACAATAGGGTTATCTAGACATCTGGAACTTTTAAAGCCCCCTAGCAACCAACTACCATCTACAAAGCCAAGTCCTTTTATCTGGATGGATAGATGGGTGGGCTTTAGTCATTCAGGTCCCAACAGTCAGGTGACCTTGATAGGTGACTCAAGAACAAGAGCAGGAATGCTTCGTCTTGGCATTAAATTTCACTTCAGTATTCATTGTTGCATGAACACGAGGAATGGCTCATCCCTCCATAAACAATGTGATTTAGCTGGCTCCAGCCTACATATGATATATTTTACTCGCTAAGCTCCTTTATCTGGCATCACAGTAAGGACACTTATTTGCTCACAGCTGCAGGTTCAACAGCTGTCTGAGAAGATGCCAAATTCAATTTCTTTTCAGGCATACAGCTGGCCTGAAGATGAATCGAGGAGAAAAAAAAAACCCCACTCACAGGAAGGTGGTGTTCAACCAGCCTAATCCACCGCAAGCTGTTAACCCTATCACCCTGTTCTCTCCTGGCCCTCACAGCCAGGTAACCTGACCCTACGTATACTCCTCAACCCCTCCCCTACTGCTTCAGAATTACCCCCTAATACTATCCCCTTCTCGGCTGTCTCCCACATATCACGGTGTCCCGGGTGGCAGCAGGCCTGTCTGATGTGGTCAGGAGAAAAAGATGCTTCACCACAGAGGATCTCTAATACGAAAGAAGAG
>VUQG01020219.1:12627-24987 GCA_015106755.1 Etia nguti
AAAAGAACACAAAGAAACTGAGAAAATGTGCCCCGCAGGAGTGAACGCTAACAGGTGAAGTAGACAGCCTTTTGAAGATGGTGAAGGAGGCAGAGAACAAGAGATTTAAGGGGGAGCAGGTGAGTGAGCCAAACAGAAAAAGTAAGACGTAATGCTGCCACTGAGGCTCCTTATTTTTCTTAGTGTCCACAAATCCCAGAAAAAGACCAGAACCAACAACATGTTTAGGCCGTCTCTCGATGTTTCCTGCCTCCCCGTGCTCTCACATCCAAAACCGTTGGATCCCGCTGAAGACATAAAGCTTTAAAAACACCTCGCACAAATAGAGTTTCATTTGTAAACATGCTTTACAATTTCCTGAACGAGTTAGCCACTGTAGTTTTAGGCTCAAATAGGAGGAAATGTGCATTTACTGGAGCACATCTGAAGTAAATGGAACCTGTGCCAGCTGCATCGGTTTGTACAGAACCACTTTTTATTGATTACAGCCTCTGAAGTCCCACAAACCTTAAACTGAGGCTCGGTTTTCAGCTTTTAACTCAATTTATAAACGATTAAAACTCGATGACTCGGTTCTGTAGATTTAGCTGTGGCCACTAGTACTCGTGGCCTTCCTCCAGCTCCACGCTGTCCCAGTAGAAATTTTACCTGTACATGCTAATTTGAGAGTTCCCACTGCGCTGGTGTCTTCAGGCAGGAATAATGCAGTTCACCTGCAGTCCCAGCCTGGTACTGTGCAGAGTTAAGCTAAATTTATGTCTGAACTGCGTGTCAGATAGCTTTGGAAACTCCCTTCCTCCACAGCTTTCAGATGTTGGATATGGCGTATCAGTGTCGCTCCTTTTATCTGCAACTTTCTGAAAGAGATGATCCCACATCCAACGCTGTGCTACTTTTCCTCCAGAGCTCTTGTTTCTTTGTTGCTCAGCCATTCGTAGCACAAATACAACCCAAACAACCTTTTTAGTTTGACCCCAGAACGAGACGAGGGGAAAAAAGTGTGTGCATGCATCTTTCAACAATATTGTGTATCCCTCCTCCTCCTCCCTCCTCTGCACTTCTTCATGACTTTTCACCAAACACATTTGATTTCTGACCGGGCTGATCAGCATGTTTAAAGGAAATTACCTCAGTGTGCTCTGTCTATGCCTCAGCTTATCTTCAGAAAGCACATTAACATTCAAATATTTATTTTAGCTTGTCCTCCTGTTACTTACCGAACTCGTATAATCTGGCACAAGTAACATTTGTCATCCCAAGCGATCAAAGCAATAATCAGACCAGGCTCAAAAAGACAAATGCTGTGCTTTGGTCTTTGCAAATTTAACACAAAAAAAAAAAAGGAGGGGGAGGGGTGGTGAAAAGTTTGAGATGTATTCCAAATAGGAAACCGATTAGATTGCAGCCCTACCCTTCAACACCGCGGCTCGTTTCTGATTTTAACGTTTTCTTTTTGGCCAATGATGAAATTACATTGTGTAGAAGTGAAAAACAAAAAGCCAGTGGCTAACTTGAGGAATCTTTCAAATGATCAGATGTTTAACTTTTAGTTTTCCACTGTTAGAGCCAAGGGATTCCCAAAAAGTTGGGATGTTTTGTAAAAAGCAAATAAAAAACAGAATGCAGTGATCTCCAAATCGCTCATTTATAAGACATTTTCTCATTGTGCTGGCTGGCTGGCTTTTATAACGCCCTAAACCTACGCCTTTGCTTTCTGATGACCAGCAGGGGGCAGCAACTTTGGTCTTGCGGTATATAAATTCTGTTGCGGGGAAAAAAGTACTTTGTTTCCCTTAATTTGTGACCTCAGTAAGCACTTTCCTGATGTGCTCACAGTCACACTCTTAAACTTTAACTCCTACATAAAACAGCATGTTTACTTTGTACATTATGGTCCCATTAGTGTCTAGAAAAACAATAGAGAGGGTCTGCTTTAGGGTGGGGCCTACTTGTGGTTGAGAAATCCCTGCTGTACGAGCATCCCTCGGTGTCACAGTCAAATATTCCCCATATTTGTGATGTCTTGTTGCAGAAAGCTAAGGTGGCAAGACCCACAAAGTCAGCACAAGTCCTCACAAACCACTGTGTCTACATTCATCTACTAAAGACAGCAATCAGTCTGTGCTTCTGTCTCCGGTTTGGCAGCATGTGGTCTAAAGTACATTTCTCTATAAGTAAATAAGGCATATCTAACTGACAGGTGAAGGAGTGACCGGCCATCATGGGGTAGAAAAATAAGTCAAATCTGGCTTTGGATAAGCATACTTGTTAGTAGGAACAACTAAATGTTGGTGTTGACTTCTGTATAGTGAGTCCAAAGCATGAATCACGGACAACCATATAGTTCATTTTTCTCTGGAAAGTCAAACTATACTGATCTTAATGGAAACTTTGACAGCAGGACATTTTGGTTGATAAAATTTGTTGACATTAAGAGAAATGGAAAACCCCCAGCCTTACTCTCACAAAGAGATGATAAACAGCAGATGGAAAGGCCAAAGAGAGCAAGAGACACTGAAGTAGTAACAACGGGAGAAAAATGAGAAAAGCAGGGAGATAAAGACAAAAAGAGGCGGAGCGGAGAAGATTAAGAGAGAAAGAATGAGCTAGGTAGGACATTGAGAGACAAACAGACTGATGGAGAAAAATCAGCAGGAGGGAGGACAAGGAGGAATGAGAGGACAGCAGCTGGGAGACCTAAAAGACAAAAGAGGCAGAGAGAAAAGACAGTAAAATATGAGTTAAGACGGAAAGAAAAGTTAGGATAGAGAGACAGAGAAAAGGGAGGCTTAAGAGGAGTTCAGTGATCTTTCTCTAATCCTGAGCTGTATTTCATTTAGGCCTGATCTGACAGAAATGACACAGACAGAGAAGACGAGGGGAGAGCGGGGATAAAAATGGAGGGAAAAAAAGCCACGCTGGCTAAATTAAAAGGAAGCACCAGTCTGCTGACTCCTCCACACCTCATGTCCTCTCCCCCTCCCTCCTCTACCTCCTTCCCCTTCTGGGGGGAGAAAAAAAAAAACAACAAAAAAAACAAAGACTGAGTGTGTGTGATCTAAGGGATGAATGGGGCTGTGTAGCCTCGGTGCTGCAGGATCACCCATCATCCACACTTCAAACGCAGCCCACATTATCCAGACTCTCAGCTCTTGATGTCAGCAACAATCCTGATCCACTCCTACATACCCAAACCCTTCGACCTGCGCCCAGCTCGGCCACGGGGGCCGCAGGGAGGAGAGACGTGAAGGGAGATGTTTTCATTTGTCAGGTTTTCTGCTTTGAGATTAGATGGTGGCTGTTAGAGGTGAAGTGAATGAAACTGCTGCACAAAGAATGCAATCAAGCAATACTTCTACGCACTCTGCTCTGGTGTACAGTGAAAAATCAGCTTAAATAATTACTCAAGCAGGAACGTTCTGCTCTAAGGAGAAACTTTAGCTAGTAATCTTCTGTCCTTGTTGATAAAGACAGTACACCTCACTGCCCACTGGGGGCAGTACAGTTTTTGACAGCCCATTTGTGGCATCTAGCCACATTTTTTTAGCATCCATCCTGGCCCAGTACAACCAATGGTCTTATTATCTGTGGTTTACATTCAGCAACCAGGTTTCTCTCAGAAACAATGTGTCTATTCAGCAGCCAGGTAACATGTTTGCATGTTCGCACAACGTGATGATTCCATTTAGAAACAAAGTGCTGACTATGGAAACGACAAAGTCAGGAGGACAGCCATGATAACGTATGATAAAATCCAACAGCACAGCTGCAAACTACTGATCCCAGGCGGTGCGGGGCATGTTTTCAACACATCCAATAGAATTGTGAGTGTAGCAGCTGAGAGGGATTTCTGGATTCAACGCTCGGATGCTTTTAGTTTAAAGAATTATTAGTTTAACAGTCCAGGCTAACAGGACTTTACGGTCAAAGTCATGAAAGTCTGAGTGCAGCTTTAAAAGCTAACCCTCATAACTTGCTATAGCCGATAGATGACCATCACCTCTTCAGCTCTTGAGATTCTGTAAAAGAAACACAGAAACAAATGTCTGACAAACTATTGTTTGGATCACAGGCCACAGCAAATGGTCTGACGCAGTAATGCTGTTGTGACGATGCAGTCTTCTTCACTGCATGTAGATAAATCATTTGTCTGAATGAGCTTTGATTGCTAGCTGCAGTGCAGAGATGCAATTACAGAGCTTGAAATACACATTTAATAAAATGAGGAATATGATTACAGATGGGGTTTAATGTGATCGAAGTAAAAAAACAGTGCAGAGAGCACGGCAGATGACTAATTTTTTGAATATTTTCTTTACAAAGCGGGTTATTTCATATGTTGCCAGTCATATTATTTATATAGGATATAAGAGATAAAAATTGTCTTTTTGTCTGAAATGTTTTTTCTGCAAGCTGGACACTGCTGCATATTTACTCTTTGTTTGCACTCATGTTAAAGCATGCCTGAACCAGACTGTTGGCTAAATGCCTCGTATGTAAAAAGGCAGCTCCTGGTGTAAAAGTCCTTCTCTGCAGTACTATGAGGTAATAAGGCTCGATGCCAGCACTGCCCTGAAGAAATAACCAGCCGGCCGAGGCAATAAATAGAGTGAGAGATTCTCGCTGACACGGGTGGGCTGGGCAAGCCCATTAAAACGTGACCTCCACTGACCTTGGAGGAGCTGAGGCTGAGCATACGCCCACTCAACCACCTGCTTCTTCTCCTCCTCCCCCAGACACAAAAATGGGTGTGAGTGCGGCTGGGTGGGGGTGGGGTGGGGGGGTACCCCAGAAGGCAAAATGTAGCCAACTTGTTTATATTTGATAAGTTTTATTTTCATTATTTTGCACAAACCCCATTAAAAGCCCAGAACTATAATTAAAAAACCCCATAACTGATCATAATTAATAACAATGTAAAAATGAATGAGTGCAATGTCTTTTTATTCTGTGGCACATAGATCATTCAGTTTCCCCAAATACTCACTCTGATGGCATATGGATCTTAATCCACAGCTAAAAATAGTCCCTAACAAAGGTATAATGTCTCTGGTTTGAGTGTGCATGTAGAAAAACTATAAAGTCTGACTTTTCTGAGAAATTACGGTGACCTTTTTAAGAAATGTGTGTGCGAGAGAACAATGTCTGAATGAACTGCTGGGCTCAGTGCTGCAGACTGGGAGGCTCGAAAGCTTTTTTGTTGCTTTCATGAATTTTGTTGGCAGCAACAAAAAATATATATGATTTAATAAAGTCTCTGGAGATGTGGGTATGATGGGTTTATTTTTCTAATATTTATTTAATTTTATTTATTTGTTTGTTTAAATTACATTTTTAATTTAACTATAACACAAACCAGATCTGCTCCAGATCCTAATTATGTGATGTAACTTTGCAATAAATGGCACTCAAGACTCCACAGACCTTTGGCCACATGCACCAACCCTCTGAGCTCTGTCAGCTGCTGTGCTTCCATCCAAATGAGCAAGTGATCAAGTGACATTCTACAAAGTTTGTCAAATAAAAATGCTAATTTTCCTTTTTATCAGCTACTGTTACGGAGATGTACTCAGCAGGACGTGACGAAATGAGATGATTAAACGGGCATCAGCAAATGCGCTTGCTGCCTCACACCTGCATTAAAAGATATTTAAAGAACGACTTTGTCATCGCCGTTCAACACCAGCAGTTGAATTTGGCAGAGTGGCATTCAAATAATGTCTCTGCTGGATTCCTCAGGCGACGCTGCTATTGGTCCTCGTCCACAGGGGTACAGCCGGACAAAGCTGCTCTTTTTCTAAGTCAAAACTTGATCTGGTTTTGAAAAGGAGACCGAGAACCAGCAAAATAGGTTTCAAGGGCTTCGCTCTCAGACTGTGGGCTTACTCATGGTTCCTAGAGTTTCTGAAAGTAGAGTGGGAGGAAGAGCCTTCAGCTATCAGGCCCCTCTCCTGTGGAACCAGGCTTCAATTTGGATTCGGGAGACAGACGCCCTCTCTAGTTTAGGATTAGGCTTGAACTTTCCTTTTTGATAAAGCTTATACTTCGAGCTGGATCATGTAACCCTGGATCCTCACTTAGTGTATCACAGGAGGTCCTGCAAGAGTCTGAGCCGGTTGCAGTAAAACGGAGTACGTCTTCTCCTAAGCCCACATGTTTAGACACCACTGCTGCGTGTCATTACATTTTTGTCTTCTCTCTCCCTTTTCCCTGTGCTCGCCTTTCTCTTACTCGCAGAATACACTAACAACCACAAGAAAAACACTTTTTATAACTCAAAGAATGCATAAGGACTAAAAAGCATCTCGTTTCAGACAGATGAAGAAAAACATATGCAGGCCCTCTTTCTTTTTTTTCTTTCATTAGTGTTGGGTCCGATGCCTGGACTGGACAAGAAATCACCTGTCACGATTTGAAGCATTCGATCAAACAACAAATGATCTGCTAAGGACTGCATGTAATAAATGCTACAGTGTAGCTAGTGCACACCCCTTCTCCGGCACAGAAGATTATCTTTATTGATACTGGTGCCAGTAAAGATTTATCCGAACCAAAACAGTCATCCAGTAGAAATCTCCTAAACAGTAGCGAGCAAACAAGCCTAAACACCGGACCAGCCGACAGTGCGTCACTTTTGTTTCCACTGTTATGATCAATCTCAAACCGTCCGTGATGTTTAGCGTCCGCCTCCCTCTGCCTCGACCGTGCCCTCTCATAAACACAACAGATGTTTGCATTGAAAGTGACGGGTCCTTTCAACAGTGTGCGCACCATGTTTTCCATATTTTGAATAAATATCTTTGATCAAAGAGATGTTCTGTCAATTTTGTCCCCGCTTCGATATTTTCCAAAACAGTCTGCAATTTTACATCACAAGAGCAGGATGAATAAATCATCCACACTGAGTGAATCCACACTGTCAGAATATCCCCACATGAACTGAGCGACTCTTTGATGGATGAGGAGGAACGCGCTTTGTGGCCGGCCACGGCAGTCTCAGCAGCACAGCTGAGGAGAAAAAAAAAAGTAAAATATCGGAGAATGTATGTTAGAAATTGAGCGTGGGTGCGTATTGGTATGGATGAGTATCAAACATCCTAAATGTCAGATTACAGCCACTGGAATGTTTAGCCAAATGTTGCCACACCGATGAATCAGCCTCCTGTGTTTTACATGTACCCAAACTGCTTGCTCATCTGCTGGGAAACATTTATAAACTTTCTATGGAAGCAATCAGAAGCCGAGACACCAAATCAAAGGTGGGGCTGGTGGGGAATCCCTGCTCGGATCCCTTTCTGCTTTTGTGTGTCGTCAGTCTAAGATGTTCAAAGAACTTTAACTTCTGACATGCAGTTCAGCTTCTTGTTATTCATGTTCTGTGAGGACTAAGCAGCAATCACATCCCCGATTGAGAACAACAATGAAAACTCTTATGGTTGAAACACATTGGGATTTGTTATCGGGAACTCCTGTTTTTTCAGAGATGATGCCCTTTTTTGTGAAAGCTCCAAACTCACACCCATAGTCAACTTAACCTGTTTATTGTGAACACAAAGATCTTTGGGTTGACTTTTCTTGCTTCTCTATTATAAGGTTTTGTGCAAACTGTTTAACAGAACACATCCAACTGCAATGATGTTTAAAAATAAACAGCAGGACCGCGGGTGGTGTTAATGAGACTGTAGTTTGGATTGAAGAAACTACTGCCCGTCATCAGATATGGAACAAAGCACACCTCCAACTGCCGCTGTCTGTAACACACAGAAATGCTTTGGCTTTCCTCCAATTTAAGGCTCATATGAGAAGCTTCATTAGGACATCACTGCATATAAAAGAGATTTTGTGAAAACAACTGAGAGAAAAGAAAGACACACCAGCCCCTGTTTTGACTAAGAGGATGGTGTGCAAGCACCTATGCTAACCCTAAAAATGTAATTGAAGAGGAATTAAAGGTAGAAACCTTAATTCTGATAGCCTTCAATTCCATACCCCCATCTGTTGAGGACGATCATGTTACATTTTCCCAAAACCTGTGAAGAACAGAGAAAGCAGAGCTGCAGAAACAGCAACCTCAGAGCTGCTGGCCTGCTCCTCTAAGAAATGATCCCTCCATCTGCTGCCTCCAGCAAGAGGGAAACACCTCATCTGCACCTCGTCTTGACAACATTAGAACATTACCTTTGATTTAGACACCAGAGCCCGCCGCTCTGCTCTTTCCACTTTGACTCAAGACTTTGCCAGAAATGCAATTTGAATTGATCCAAGATTGATATAACTTCTCGAAAGCAACAGACTTCCTCAAAGTAAATCATATTTATTTCAAAACTGACCTGGAAGGCAAGACCCAGGGTTTGTTCTTTTGCAATGATGGTTTAGTTGGTTTAGTTATTCAATGAAAAGTTAAAATTCCACAGTGTCACAAGAGTAATTCTTAGTTGGATTTGAAGGTCATGGTGTTAACTAATCAAGGCATCAGACTAAAGCAGCAACTAAAATGTTATTTAATGAATGTTAGTGCCACAAGAATCAGATAAATAACACTAAAACTCAGTTCTTTTGCTTGGTTTATTTTCTGGTGTTGTTATTTCCTGTTATTGTGTCTATGGCGTATACTCTCTTTTTTTTTTTAAAGAAGCCAGTATCTTTGTTTTGTACAAGAGACAAAGATTTTGTGTAAGATGATCTGCATGCCCATTACTACACCCAAACCTCCTCCCTAAAAGTTTGAAATACTCATATATTTAAAGCATCATCTTCAAACTGCATTTTAAATCAGATAAATGTGATTACCAGAAACAAAAACTGTGCATGTGGTGTCAGTTCCAGACACGCCTGGCCTGGGTGGGACTCCTGCTAAAACTCCAGTGACACAGCATTAAAGGTCGAGGAAGGGAGGAGGTTGAGACAGTGAAATTTGCCGTGACGTAACAGCCAGAGGCGAGCAGCGTGTTCTGCCTTTGCCTGCCTGCTAAACGGTAGCTGTCATCTCCTGTCAGGCTGGCGGCGGCAGACGAGACGGCTTCCCTCTGCCTCCTCGGGCCAGAAGACGCACATCATCTCCGATCACAGCTGGCTGCTGTGACGGGCTGCTGCCGCAGCCATCTCACCGGAGAGACTGACTGCTAACTGCTGCTGCTCACACACGCACACGTGCTGCCTGATTTCATATTCCGCACCACGCTGCTGCTGCTGCTGCTGAGGTAGCTTAGCTTGTACCGACTCATTGAAAGCATATGATGGGCTGTCCACAGAGAACACTGCGGGCCTGAAATAAACATTAGACTGTTTGCTTCGTCCTCTTGTGCCTCTGCTGTGTATCACTGATGCCCGTCTCCCTGCACTGCCATTGCCTGCCTGCCTGTCTGTCTGCCTGCCTGCCTGCCGATTGTGTCGCTCCCCTCCTTTGAGAGCCTGTGTCCATCCGGCCATATGTCCGTCAAGCTCTACTGTACCGCCCCAGGCACTGCAAACACTCAGGCCTGACCAGCTGTCACGGCAGCAGAGAGGAAAACGTTCACAGTGAGCCAACGGGACGAGTTTGTGAATGGATTATCTGCATATATCAGCAATAAGCCATCATTAATTAAAGGGACAACTTGCTTCACTCTTGCTGATCAGCAGCAGATGATGGCCACAGGTTTGCACTGCTGCCAACTGAACAATAGCCTTCCATTAAATATATTCAGCAGGTGCTGAGATTAAAATACTTCACCTCATCTCCTCTCCCGCACTTTATATTGAGGACCCACATGTTAAAGCCATTTAACATTTTTGTTAAATGATGCAATCAGACCGTGTGCTGACATCATCTATAACAAAGTGAGGTTTTAAATTCCTACTTCTGTTCGTCCAGATGTTAATATTGCCACCTTGTTTTGTGCAACTTCACACACACACACACACACGCACACAAACTCTTTAACTAAACAACTGACGCTGTGGCTTGTTTGCAGGGGAATATTATCTGCACTTATCTGCCACCTTTCTGTCATTAGATCGGTCTCTCTATTGATATTTTTTCTTCCCCCCCACCCTATGTTGTGTTTTTTAATAGGTGATCAAAGCAGTCCTGCATTTGGGTTTTTGTTGATTATCAACAGTCATATTAAGACCTGGCTTGGAATAACTGATTCAAATTTCCCTGCAGGACTAACTCTGACTTTTTTCTATTGATCACTGAGCGCTGTCTCTATCAAATAAGTAAATGACTGTAAGAAACAAACATTTAAAGCCAATTGATGCCTGGCTTTTTTTTTTTTTTTTTAAATTATAAAACATGCATTAACATTTTTCTGATAAAGTCAGGCTAATATTCGTTCATATCATGTCTTTTTGTTTGTTGTTTTCTTGTTCAGACTACATTTGGACTAATAAGAACCTACCCAACTATAAAACAACTAATGTCCCTGAGCTTTTGTGCAGTTCTGTTTCTCAGCTGTAACTGTTGTTTTTAACTGCTCAGTGATGAATGATACAAGCAAGGAACCAGTATTGACTGATAGGGTATCCTTGGCAGACTGGTAATTAGGGCTCATACTAAAAAGCCACAATCTCTCTCTGTATGTCATACTTCTCTATCTGAGAAAAGAAAAAAAACAAGTGTTGTCATGTTTTAATTTTGAGATAAATCAATCATTACTTGGGTTGTTAGAAGGTCATAGATTGCATAAAACTCCCGTGTGTGTGTGTCTCAGCTTTTCCAACAACACCTCGCTGCTTCTTTTCTGTTGAACGCTTTAACTACTGAGATCTGTCCTTCACAAGACATTTGGTCACAGATTCATCTTTCCACACTTTTTCTTCTTTCAAAGTATGACCCATTTTCAGCAAATGTGGTGCGAATACTTCCATTATTCAAACGCGGTTTCCTTTGTTTCACAAATTCTGGTCTCAAAATCTTTGATAATACAGAAAATGTGCGTAAATGTTTTGGGATATGTTTTTCTTTTCATTCCTAACCAGAAATGGTTAGGGGAAAAACACTTAAGATGAAGCTCTCTCGATCGACGTTGGGAACACTTGTTGGGATCAAACTGGCGACCTCGTGGTTTGAAGGGCTGCCTCTCTGCTCATTAGCACAGCAACAACACAACACAAAGGAGCTCGCAGAGCTTTTTTCCACTTTCACATCTGACTGCTGAGGAGGTAAAGCGTGGTGATGCTGAAACTGATGAGACTTTGCATTTCCTTTCATCCCTGAACAACTCCTCTGTGGATGGGGAAGAGATGAGACAGATGCTGCTCATTTAAAAGACTGTAATTGACTCAGCAGAGCTGCTGTCAGAGCAGAGATCTGTCGGAGAGCTTCCACCGCGCCCTGAAGTGCTCAGAGCCACGATTTACTGCAGCGATTGCTGTTAGTGCAGACGATGGATGCTAGAAAATGTTTTAGGAGAACAAGTTCTCATCTAGGGAGCGATGTTGGTTTCCTTAAACAGCCTAACAGCCCAAAAATGGGCTGTGAAATAAAGTTAGGTCTTTGAAATGAAATGGATTCTTAAAAGTGCAAAAGGCCCTGCTAAAATCTAGAGTTTCGCTCACTTCAAACAGCTCTCTCCCCAGACGTTTGCAGGCAATAAAAACAGCAGAGTGGTTTGACAAGAGCTGTTCTCACTGAGGTAGTTAAGGTCAGGGCACACGTCATTGATTGAACTAAGTGCTCCGCTGAAAACAGTGTGCCTCAATCAATGCTGCCTCTAATGGTGCAGGTCAGAGTTCCCCGAAGACCTCGGCTACGGGCGAATGTGACAAAGTCATCGGGGGGTGCTGGAGTCACGTTCCTTCTGCCAGCGCATTTGCTGGTCAGCCAGGCTGCTCTCGGGCTCACTTTGTCCTCTGATAGCACAAGTTAATGAAAATGCCATAACTCCGACAGGCTGTCAGTGACGGAGAGGGGTGAAACAAGAGGAGAGGCAGAATGGAGTTTAACTAGGAAGGCTGCCACCTCCCTTTCAGTAACATAAATGGATGGAGCACTCATATTCTCACAGAAAGAAACTCTTCTGTTGTTTGCACGAGCTAATGATTGCACATGGTAATGAGAACTTTTACTTGAGTAAAAGGCCCAAACACTTGTTTCATCACTTTAAAAAACAGTTATTCAATACAAACTCATTTTCAGGCTCTTGTGCTGTGCTACTTTTCATGTAATGAAGTACATCAGTAAGGCACGGGGCCAATTTTCCACACAATTTATTTCTGCCAATTATTATGATGTCCTGCAGTTCCCCCTGCCACACCACTAAAATAAAAAGGCCTGGAAACTCCCCTGAGGTCCGGCACTTGTTGTAAGGTTCTTTAGGACAGGGCCCGACTTTGCATCCCCCCCCCCCCCCCCCCCCCCCCCCCCGCCCCCCCCCC
>VUQG01020219.1:26001-36995 GCA_015106755.1 Etia nguti
TGGTAGTCGGGGGGGGGGGGGGGGGGGGTGTCGTCCACAATGCTCATGCAGCCCCTCCTGTATCCACCCCAATTAGCCAAAGCCTCAGATGAACCAGGACCAGCCTGCATTCACAGAACCTCTGTGTGTGTCCACCTCCAAGTAACAGGCCTCCAAACAAAAACAAAGAGCTTCATGATGGAGAGCCTTCAGCTAACACAGCAATTACGTCACATTTGTGTATGTAAGTCTACACGCACCAGTCACACATACATCTAAACCGTGTCAAACATTGGCAAACACCCGAAACCCAGAAATCAGGATGTTTTTTTCCCTCCCTTTCGCTGTATCTCAATGGCATCACAAAATTATACTAATTAGACTAATTACAGAGTAAAAGCATGACAGGTCGCTTTCAGGCAGTATTTTTTAAATCCAACAGCAGCACAGTAAACATGGTGGAGGTTAAGTTTTTGTTTGTTTTTGCAAATCATATGATTAAATAAGGTCACCTGTGGAAGCAGAAACGGGGACAGAAAACGGCGCACAAACAGCAAAAAACACACATATTTTGGCGTGGATCTTGTGTAAGAGTCAAATCAAGGCTGAAAACTGCTGCCACAAATGATGGTTTGTAACACTGTTAAAGTATTTAAACCTCTAGAGTAACCAAAAGAAGGACACAGACCCCAGGGACTGAACGCCTCCCCTGTAATCACACAGCTCCCCGCTGAGGTCAGCCTCCACTCCCACCAGCCAACCATTAAACCCTTCAATCATGCCCCATTTTTCATTTTTAATGGCAACTTTGTCATTCATGGCCACATCCGATGAGCCTCGTGATACAATAATCGAGTAAGATGACTCAAACTAACGTCACTCCATAACAAAGCCAATAAAAACGGAGACACATTTACAATTAACATAAGAGCTTATGATTCAGAGCGCTGTAATTCACTGCAGTTGTGGCTTTTCTCACTCTGAACCTCACCACGGTCGCAGATTTCCCCACGATAGGATGACATCAGTGGGATTAGTGGGGACGTCTTCATCAGGTTAATGGCTGGTTTGACCCAAGCTATGGAGACCTTTTCATGGACCACAAATATTCAGATTTGTGTTCATGTGTTTAAGGTGATAATCTTGATGTATCACAGCCACACAGGCACTTCATTTACATTTTAGACATGTAGTGGATTCTTCTCCACATTTCTGAAAATGGGCCATGTTTCACAAAAGCTTGTGGCTTACCAACCGTGGACGAAATTCTTAGAAAATGTCAAAAATCATCTTTTTGTTAATTAATCTTCTCCATTAACCATGTAAAGCCTGAACCATGAAATAGCTGCCAGAAAATTATATTTCATTAAAAAATAGAGTTCATGCTCTGAACATTCTGAAAAGTCACAAGAAAAGAATTAAATATATTTTTCTGACATGAATTTTAATTGGTAACATATTTGCTACATCAGGCATTTTTCCACTTTTTTTTGCAATTTTTTGCTCAAAGAATGTATTGTGAAAAAATAAAAATAGAGAAAAAAATCTCACTGATGTAGAAGTCTCAAAACAGGGTGTTGAAAAGTGTTGAAATTATTTTTTCAAGCTGAAACCAAATTGAATATTAGCTCTCTAAAGTTACTTATATCTACCAAAACAGAGAACTGCTGACTGTACAATAAGCCTACTCTTCAGTCTAACAGTACAGATGGTGTTGATGCGCCGTCAGTGCACCAATTGAGCCCAGATGGAAAAACATCTGAAAAACATGAGTTTTGTGGAGATGTTCCTCCGTCAGATGTCTCCTTAAATTTCAGACTTGAATGCTATCATGATTAGCTTTTAAAGTGGCAGACGTGTGATCTTCATGAATCCTGGACGTTAACTTGCATCCTGTGATTTAATGGGTACTTAAGTGGAGTTTGCACTGAATAAAAATGTAACATGTTCCAAATCATTATTCATGAATAATAATTATAATTATTCAGTTCATTTGACCAAGATGAGTGTGTCCTAAGAGAGAGGAGGACAGTGTTACTGACAGACTAGGAGATAAGCACATCCACCATTAAATTAGTTCTGAATGCAGCATTTTGCGCATTAGCCACCACCATGTTAGTTTTATTGGAGGCAGAATTAATCATATTTGGTTGAGTGTTGAGTGCTAACCTATCTGCTAATGCTAGCAACCTTGCTCTTCAGCCACCTTTCTCACTCACTATGTGTTAACAGACCTCTCTGCACTGAATCATACTTGTTATTAATCTCTCTTCCACAGCATGTCTTTTATCCTGTCTTCCTTCTCTCTCCCCAACCGGTTGCGGCAGATGGCCCCACCCCTCCCTGAGCCTGGTTCTGCTGGAGGCTTCTTCCTGTTAAAAGGGAGTTTTTCTTTCCCACTGCCGCCAAAGTGCTTGCTCATAAGGGGCCATATGATTGTTGGGCTTTTCTCTGTATGTATTATTGTAGGGTCTACCTTACAATATAAAGCACCTTGAGGCGACTGTTGTTGTGATTTTGCGCTATATAATTAAAATGGAATTGAATTGAATTGCTTAAAAAACTGCATTCATAAAAGTGTACTGGTACAGCAGCCTGACACTCGCATTTGTAAATTAGTGCTAATACCTAAAATGTTAGAATTTACTGCCCAGAACTGGAGTGCAAACTTCTTATACAGTCTTTATAATACAAGAATAATTCAAGAAAATATTTCTAACCTATAGTACATGCATGTCAAAGAGGGCCAGTTCAGTGACTCCAAAAGCTAATCACTTGCAGTGGCAGCCAGCTCCATAGAATAGCCCTTTATTGTCAATGTACAACAAAATTATCCGGTAACCAGATGGATGGTTTATGAAAAGAAAATCATCTCCTGCATGGTTGCTATGAGAAATACTCCATAGAGGCCAACCAACTCTTCAGAGCTGTAAAGTTGGGTATTTTAACTCTAAGGACTGACTTGCGCTGTCTCAAGTGTGAGTGGAACTGCAGTTTTTGGCACTTCATTTGTTCGGCCGTGGAGGTTCCCACTTGGTGTTACCATCTTTACAATCTAAAACTGTATTTGCCCTGCTGACTTTAATGTTTCATTTAAAGGGAAAGTCCATTGTAAAATTTAACACTCCCTTTTGCCCGTGAAGCTTTTTATCCAGCTAGATTGTTTTGTGCCGACTTGTCCAGTTTTGGAGAAGAGCACAACAAGCCTCTCTAAATGGATAGGCCCTTTCATTCATGACGATTGTAGTTTGGTAGGAAGAAAAGTTCATATATAAAAGTACACAACAAGGTTTATGGATTTTTTCCAACAGGGTTGAAATTTCTGTAAAGACTTATAGTGCTTCTGAGTTCTGAGTGCCTCAAGCCAAAGACCATTTAGTTTCATTATATTTGAGAGAAGATCAACATGTCTACAGTCAATATCTCCCAAACCGGCCTCGCACACCAAAACAGTCTAGATGGACAATATGGGCCAAGTAGTTCAAGCCAAGTAAGTTTTTTGGTTTTTGTTTTTTAAATGTGTTTCTTTTGTAATAGCAGTATTTGATTCCCTTAACTATTATAGTAAGCATTATGGCCAACCACATTTTTTTTTTTTTTTTTACTGTTGTCAGTCTTCAAGGTACTTTTGGCTGCTCCTTTAATTTTTCCTCAAGGGGTCATCAGGATGGATGGATCTGTTGACTGGGTACAGATTTTACACCGGATGGCATTCCCAATGTAACCCTCCCGTTTATCGAGCCCAGACAGCCACTAGGAGTGCAATAGTTTGTGACCCATGAGGCTGAGTTTGTGTCCCGTCCCACTCTTGAATCGGGCTCTTTTACATGCAAGGTGAATTTACCAACTACTCCATCACTGAGCCAAGTTTTACGTTTTCAAAATAAAACATAATTTACACATTTATTTAGCTTTTCCTACTATATCAAGCCACAATTCCAAAACAAAGGTGAATATCAAGCCATGATTCTTTTGTATGTTACAACCCTTTGGTCAGTCCCTATTCTTAACAATATGAATCACAGACAGTTGGCTATCCTCTTTGGCCCCACCAAAAGCTGACATTTAAAGGGCACTTGGTCTTAAGTGCTGTTCAGGGAAATAAACGTAAAAATTTAAGAGCATTTGTCGAGAAAAAGTCTCAGAAATGACTTTTAAAGGGGACCTAGGTCAATATTTATGGTCACAAAAAGGCTTCTGCTGAGATTGAAACCTTCTGACCTTTAAGGTGCATGATGTTCTCTGAACATAAAGCCACGTCATAACCTCTCTTATCTCCCCCCAAACAATCAAAACACTTCACCTTCCACCCTTAGCCTCTCATGACTCCCCTGTCCTCCCATTCAGAGCTGTAAAAACACAGGCTTTTACATCGGAACAGATGCAGCATAATAGCACCATGACACTGCATCCTTCAACACCTCTGTGCACCCAGCTAAGAAGGGGTGGGGGTGCAGTGCATCCTACTCGTGTAATTAAGTAGTTACACACAATGTATGATGGATTCCTGTAATGGTTTTATTTTTGAAACTGTTAATAAGTAAAACTGACTGAGGGTGTAATCAGATGTTGGCTCTTCTTTCATGAATACTGGAGAACACTGGAGTAGTTTAGTTTTAATTCTATTTCATTTTATTTATATAGCGTTAAATCATAACAACAGTTGCAACAAGGTTTACATTGTAAGGTAAAGACCCTACAATGATAGAGAGAAACCCCCAACAATCAAATGACCCCCTTGGGGGAAGCACTTGGCAAGAGCGGGAAGGAAAAACTCCCTTTTAACAGGAAGAAACCTCCAGCAGAACCAGACCTTTCCATGTGAAAGACTTTATAACACAGACAAGTTGCACAGACTTGATACTTTCTAAACGAATCTGCAAAAAATAAACTGGAGGCCATTGTATTAGAATTATTTCAGCAACAGATTCAAGTTTTCATGCTGAACTAAAGGTGGAAAAGTTTACATGTCAACGAGGGAAAAAAGGGCAAAAAGTACAATTTGGAGTATACATGCAGATGGAAGTGTCAGAAGAGACCAGGAGACTAAGTAGGCTCAATATCATTTATAAAAATAAACAAATAAGAAAAAAATAACAGGAATGGCTCAAAAATTAAAATCGGGAATGCAAAATTATCCAAATAAATATGTTTAAAATGTCTTTTCTGGAAAAAAATGATTCAAAGTCCCTCAAATAAACAAAAAACTACAACAACATGCACATTTTTGATCTACAATGGCCTCGAGGGTTCAGACATATAGCAAAGACATCCCCCGAGTATCTCCCACACATTCGAAAAGAAAAGGTAAAGCAGAACAGGAGACATTTCAAACACAGCACAGCCTATTTCATTCATAGAGCCCAGTTAATTACTACAATTAAACCTGAGAGAGCATCCTTTAACATGATTATGGATTATTATGGTGATACTGAACGTACGAGACACAGTCAAGGATGAATGGTATCACTGCAGAACACGGAATCAGATCATTCTCAAGGGTACACCTGCTTTTATAAAGACGTTTGCTGAAGCAGACAATATAACACCTGACGTCTCATCTTAAACGCACCGCAGCCTTCAAATTGCTTTTTAAACTACTGTTTGTATAGTCAGGATTTATTAAGCTTCTATTTGTCTTGGATCATTTTTATGGCACATTAAATGCAACAGTGTAATGAGGCAGTAACAAATAAGGTTTAAGAGAATAAATCTAAAATGAAACATACGAAACTTGACACGACAAACAAATGAGATTATAACAGAAATCAGAAAACCAATCTGTAATCTCATTTCCAATGTTACAAATAAATAAATAAATAAAAAGGATGGAGCTAGTCCAAGCTGATAAATAACTTTTACTTACCGTTCTCCTTCTCGTCTGTGACACAGCTGCTGATGGACTCCGAGAGGCCCAGTGTGGCTGATGAGGGCATTGATCCCAGGAGGAACGCCAGCGGTGGGGCGTTTCGCTGTGGGACGTCCCCGTCGTCCCCCTGCTCCTGGTTCCCCTCCTCATCTTCTGGTCTCTTCTGCTCCAGTTTTATCAGAGCCTCCAGTGTGAGCTCGTTAAGGTCTTTGCCAAAGTGCTTGGCCACAGCTTGAAGCTCATCTTCATCTTCCGGTTCCTCGTCATCCACCAGCTTCGATGAAAGGGAGAGAATGTCGTTTTCATCATCATTTTCCAAATCTGTGGAGCAGATTGATTAATTTAGGACTTGGTGTGAAAAGTCTTTATGCTAAGCTAGGCTACACAAACCAAGAGTCAAGAGCAACTCAAAGGTCAGGCCTCAGTTGGCAAGTTAAATGTTACAGTTCATGACAGTACAATAGAAAAAAGACCAAACGAATATGGCTCGTTTAAAAAGGTTTCTACAAAATGGTAATTTTACCAAGTTCCTCCTCTTTGTTCAAAATGTGTGAAAAACAAAACAAGATCGTGAAGCATGCTACATTTCTCACTTGCAATGGTTGCCATCTTGGGCGCACAGCAGAAAGACTGCGTACCCAATGCTAGCTAGCTAAGAGTGGCAACCGTGTTTCCTCCAGGCACTGAGGTTACCTGGTGGTGCTTGGTTATTATTTCTAAACAATGAAGATGAAATTTAAACAAATGGTCTGAGGTTTGGCAAAATACTCACAAAATGCTAAACTACAAGTGCAACCTAAAAATCCAGCTAGCAAATAGCTTGCCATGTTTCTCGCATGTATTATAGTAGTACATACAGTAAACGCGTGTCGAGAAATGTCTCCTAACTGATTGTTTTTAGTGTTTTCCTGAAATTTTAACGACTTTTCTTTTAATATATTTTGTTAAGTTTAATATTTTGCTGTTTTTTGTCACTGTGGCCTGGTCTCTGTGAAAAAACAGGATGCTGGCTTTTCTGTTTAACTGAAAAGATACATTTTTTTTTAAAATAATTAAACAATTGGACTATCAACAGCATGCTGAAAGTATAAAGCTTTTTAAACACATTAAGCTTTTAACTTTTGTCACCATGTTTAATAATATTTAAACACACAAATGTGTCTGGACAAGGCGACTGAAACAACCATTAATGTGTATCAGCTTAGCGCCACATATACAGTATATAGGGATGCAGTTATTGTAGCAGTAATCCTATAATGACAGGCAGGTGACTTGTTTAATTCTCAGAGTCACAATGAAAAAAATCTGCCCTTGAGAAAATTCCAACTTTTACTTTGCTTCATTTTATGTAGTTCATAACTCCCGAGTATTCCCTGAAGATTAATAAGACTGCATAATTGTACACCATAGTTATAGTTTCCAAATTAAACGTAATTTAGCGAAAAAAAACAAACCCACACTTTCCAGCACACTGACTGCAGCCACAGCAGTTAAAAGGGTCAAGATACTGATCTAAAATCCCACAAGTGCAGGGAATTTATTCGGCTTCCCGAGTCGCCGAAAATGGAATGGTGATAAATATTCATATTCTGACAAAGTAATTGGGATCATAGTTGTGGCTGTCCTGCTACCTAATTAAAATGTGTCCTTTAATCAGCCATAATTAAAATGTCCCCTCACACGCTAGAGACCTCAAATCGGGAATCAACTCGGTCTGAGAAGAAACGAACTGCTGCCGGGTTTGAAAGCGTCACGGCAGCTGGAAGAACAACATGCCTGAAATCAGTGACAGCCCTGCGACCCCCCCCCCACTGTGTGGAAACAGAGGGATACCGGGGCTTGTTTGTGTGCGAGGAAGAAAGACAGACTGAAGCTGAGATAAAGAGCCAAAGGTAGAAAGAGATAAAGGGCGAGAGCTACAGGGAGTGCAGTCTAGTGTGTCTTATTTTTCCTGGGTGGGCCTGCGTGTGCCTTTCACAAACAGCAGCTCAGAGTTCTCATCCTGCACTGGGTGAGTGACAGAAAGACAAATAAAAGCGTCATCGCGCATTAACGCAGCAGTGCTTCCCCTCTGATATCTGGATTTGGGCGTCCCACTCAACCAAATCAACAGCTGCTCCTGTTATTGCTGCGGTATTCATTCTGGAGCTCTGACACGTCGGCTCGGTGTTCAGAATTCACGCTATGAGATGTTCGCTTGCAAATCGGTAACCGAACTAGCAGCTAAACGCTCGTTACAAACACTGTGTTTAACAGACGAGATGCTGAGAGACAGCTTTTCTATCCTTAGCTCCTGACGGGTCATGGTGCCATTTTTTTTATTATTTTATTGTAATCCAAGGTAAATGGTTTTATCTTCAATACAGAATGTAGTGCCTTCACATTTAGCTTTTCAGGCCTGAGTCACACCAATAGCCTGTTTAACCTTAATTCTGCATCTCAAACTTAACTTGTGCACCTTAAAGATAGGTTTGAGATCTGTACAAAGAATAGAATGTGAATCATTAAATAAATAAATAAATAAAAACCCTCTTTAACTGAGGGCCCCTGGCAATAAATCCACTGTGGTCTGCTCACCATCATACAACAATGAGACACCAATAAAGAACTAAATAAACTTACAGAATGGTAATAAGTTAATACTGGGAACATAAATATATATAAACGTAGCACAGAAAGAAAAGACATTTGTGTCTGGTCAGTTATTTCTTTGTTGTAACAATGCTACAGACACAGCAGTGTGTGACCAAGCTGCTGACCAGTGTGATGAGGTGGTACCAAGCTGCTGTGGCTGTGTATGGTTCATCCACATGCTACTGAGGTCCCAGTTTGTTAAACACCCATATGTCTCATTTCTTCAGACTTTAATCATCCAATCCAATAAAGAAACCGAACAAATAGCAGAATAAACTGTTTGGCAAGTTATTCATGGTCGCAACCCACATACTCAACTCTGCTGAACAATGGATTTTACTTACAAATGTGGCACCATTTAAGGCTTTCCAGCAGTATAAGATTTATTGTAAAGAAGCATAGATATAACAAAGGAATAATCGACTAAACACATATTTCCTTAGAGGTCAAATTCCGACTGTCCCTGTGACAGTTGGGATTTGCATTTTTTACCACAGAGCCAAAGCTCCAGAAAGATGGAGCAACCCTGTCTCCTGACATATCAGAGTACACCCTCTGAAGAATATGGACAACAAATCAGACTTTGTAGTTGGTCACTCTGTCTGGATTCTCAGGCTTTTAAAAAAAACACTCCATACATACAGTGCTGCTGCAAAAAAACCCCATTAGCCAACATAAGCAACCAGCGATGTTCGGTCACTGAAAGGCCCACCATTAAAAACCTCCCAAACCCCCAGAAAACCCTGTGTGGAGCAGAGCAAGGTCTTGTTTACCCCAGCACATAAACAGCCGAGGACATGAGAAGGACTTCTGAAATCACTCACCTCCCTTAGCATAGGCAGCGTACACTCCTCTCAGTTTGGGTCTGCTGCTCTCGAGCTCTGCGTCTATTTCTTCCTGGTATTCCTGAATTTCATCTGTTGAAGGTGTAAAAAATATGAAAGCTCAAAATGAAGAAACTCTTCCATAAAAGACTCAAACTGCATGATTTTCTAGGGCTTTCTAGGCTAACCAATTCAATTATATTTCTCATAGTCCCATAATTACAGCATAATATGTTAGCAGTGTAACATAATGCAAGGTTAATTACAAGTTGTGCGGAGCCTAAATCATGTCCTCTCTATTTATGTTTTCTTTGCTTTAACCACATCCAACACTGATCTGCATTTAGTCGAGGTCAGAAGACACTTCCAAGAAAACAACAACATGTAACCAAATGTCCATCTTCAACACACACACAAACTTTTCTGAAAACCTAACAAAATAAAAGATAATTAAGCCAGGACTTTGTTGCTGTGGTGGCAAAAAGACAGGGACGAGACATTCATACCTTCAACGTCATCCATCTTTTTCTTGATCTCAATCTCCAGCTACAGCGAGGGAGAGAAAAGAGAGGGTTTGGATGAGACAATGAAAGTAGCTTCCCCTCTAATAGTGGCTACAGGGTGAAACAATCGCTGAATAAAACCTCTTAGAATAAAAGAAGGTTATAACACGAGGGCTCTGGGGTGGTTAACGGCAGCACCCTCTGCCCTCAGAAGTGCTTTTTCCTCCCCGGTGCATAACGTGCATGAGTTTGATTTGATGTTGCTGGTGTGAGACTCGACTAAAGAACAGACTCTGCGAGTAGTTTCAGAAAGCTTTTACATTAACTCCAATGTTTCCTCTTTTTTACATTATGGCATGAGAAAGGTCAGCTCATTACTGGGCAAAAGCTCCACCAGTAAAAGTCAGATCAGTGTAAAAAATTACCACTTTTAAACTTTTGGCCACATCTCACAGCTTTTGTTTGTTAAAGCCGGGTGAAAAACAAGTACGCTCCAACTCTCTGAAGACCATCTGTCATGTTTCCATGAAGAAAAACCCAAGAACTTGAGAATTTGCTGCTGTCAGGCTACAGTTTACAGTTTTTGTGGCCAAGAATGAACCTAACTGCTCTAAACCTCTCAAGAAAGGAACACGTCTTTTTAAATGATACCTAATTTTAACAGAAATCGCACCCCATTCATCAAATGTCAACAATAATGATATGGATAATATTCAGATTTCATTTTTCAAATCATGGTTATGATAAATCCTAGTACAAAGTGTCACCTGAACCTGGGTTAATGAGGTAACAGCCCTTCAAGTAATTAAAGCCTTTTTCATCTCTGATTAACCAGCTGGTCGTCTTCAATCACGAGCCCAATATGACACCTTCACATGTTTAGCTTCATTCCATCGCCCTTTTTCAAAGTAACATTTTCCAGCCTTAGCACAGGCACCAGCCAATCATGTTGTATTTAATCAAATAGCATGCTGGCCAGACGTCACGCTATGGAAATATCCCAAGAGTGAGATGATTCCTCTTAAAGGCTGGCATTAGACAGAAAAATGAAGATGTTAACCTCTGCAATGAGTAATCATCACGCCATGTATGATGAATGGGAGTCACATGCAGTTAGCTCAAGTTTCATTAGCTCTGCTTGCAGGTCAGTCCGTTTTTGGTTGTGCAAAATCCCTTTAGGATACT
>VUQG01020220.1:0-13847 GCA_015106755.1 Etia nguti
GAGAAATGCTTTACACTTTGTATATACCCACAGACTTCGAGTCCTCTGTGGGTTTTACTTCTGGTTTTATCGTGGAGAAACACCAGCCTGCGTTCTAATTTTCAAGTTTGTTTTTTTTAAGGATTCCAAGTGGGGCTGATGCCGTGAACTATCTTGTACAGTGTTTTCCCAGAGTATTTTGTAGTTCAAATGGCGGATTGGAAAGTGCTGACATTCTGGTGGCAGATACTGCTCTCTTGCCCGCCAGCACCCTAAATCCCCTGTTGCGAGGAGTGTGGTGTGAAATCCATTTAGCACAGATTCCTGCAGAAAGCTTGTCATCTCATTGAAAAGATCCCCCCTGAAATATGGAAGAAACCTTAACTACAAAACAGAAAAAAGTAGGATGTTCTTTTACTGCCAGAAAATCAATCCCACCACCACCACCCTCGAGACCGAGCTTTTGTTTCTTCTTCAGTGTCCTACACAAAAAGAAAAGCTGGTAGTAAACAAAGATGGCTGCTGCGTCTCTGTCATGGTGGGGTTAATCTTTCATAAAAGAAGTCTGTATGCAGTTCTGCTCCCATTCCCCCGACAATGCAACGGTGTTTAACCTATGGCTGATTTCATCAGACACGCACGCTGGTGCACCATTCACTTTCATGCCGGGTTATCACTGAACGCCCCTTCATCGTTCAGGCACCATATGGAGGAAAAATGGTGCTCTTACTCACGATCCATATGGATCAAACCTTCTTTAAAAAAAAAAAGAAATCCCACTCACAGCAGACGCTCTGGCTCCGGTTCTGAATACAAAACTGGAAGAAGAAAAAAACCCATTGATGGCTGAGAACTGGACATTCAGTGTAATGATTCATGTAGGGTCTCTGTAAGTCGACAGTCATAGTCGACTCACATCACCTCAGGACGAGAACGGTCTCAGAGTGAGCTGATGTGCTCTGTAGAGTCAATAGCTCCTCTTTTGTCTGAGGAGAGACAAAGGTCTCTTGCAGCTTCTCTTGGAAGCAGCTTCATCATTAGTGCATTTAATAATGTCAGAGAAGAAGAGTGCAGACTTTTGGAAAGAGAGATGCAACCAGAAGCATTGTTTGATTGTAGAGGCAACCTCCAGCATCAGCACGTTGTTTAGTTTGAGCCAATCAGAAGTGGTCCTGATGAGAGTGTCTGACTCTGTGTGTCTCGGGGGTGTACTCTCCATTGCTATTTCAGGTCTGGATGTCTTTGTGTGCAGCTATATGTCAAACAAAGGGCCGCTACGCCTGCCTGCATGCCATCCATACGCCCTGGCTGGCGGTGGGGGGGGGGCGCAAAGATGTAGTGTGTGAGATTTTGGAGTGGAGGGGGGTGTGCTGTCGGCAGGGAGCAACCAGGCGTGTGAAATTACTCCACACTGCCTGTCTCTTTCCTCTTCCTCCTGACGGCTTTGTGCTCTGTTTCTTTTCTTTCCGCTGTCCTTTTCCTTCATCTCATTCACGCTCGCCTCATCTCCACGATGAGTCTCACCCTCTACTCCCTTCTAATTCTCCCACCTCCCGCCATGCTTCCTCTTCCTGTCTGTCCCTCAGATGTCATTCCAGTACACAGCCAGGAGCTAATATTAGCCTGCAACAAATGATTATGGAAAGTTTACCGCCCATTACAGCTTCTTTGGTGGGAGACAATCTTTGATATGTAAATGCCGCCAATGCCACCATGTAGGGTGCATGCATATGCAATGCATTTGTGTGCTTCTGTATGTGTGTGTACGTATGTGTGTCAGAGAGAGAGAGACAAGTGTGGGAAGACAATGAAAAATGGAAGGTGTATCCTCGGGGAACCCTGTCAAAAACCGTTTGGACAAATTGGGACTGAGGGTAAACTGTCTCAGAGGGTTTGTCGCAGCCCACAGCTAATATACACACACATCAAACTGACACATGACGAATGGTAGGTGTGGATGATGATGATGATGAGTTACTGTGAGCCAATAATCCCTTTAATATGTTCAATCCCGCTTAGACACACTAAGTACCTAAGTGCTCAAAGTGGAGAGGCAGGCAACATGAACAAAGGAAGATGAGCGTACAGTTAAGACACGTTAGGGTGATAGATAGGAGTCAAATATCTTCCAGGTGTGTAGAGAGAATATGAAAATTCATTTTAAACCATTTTTAAAGTCTGTAGACTGAAGGCGTCCACAAAGACAAAGAAAAGGGCTTACCTTTCAGTTCCAAAGCCACATGTGAGAGTATATCACTCTTCTCACACAACACACACACACACGCACACAGTCATCATGCATGTGCTCCCACGCGGTCATACACACCGTGTGCAGGGAGGGAGAGACGAGAACCCACCATTGTTCTCATAACCCCTCCCACACGGCTGTGTAGCTCTGTCTGGATGGATACATGTAGGAGAAGCACTCTCCCACACACACACACACACACACACACTTTCTCACAGTGTCTAGTAAAAAAGAAACATGCAGCATCAACAATCTTGTTGTACCCTCTCTTTACTCTGGGAATTCCAACACACACACACACACAGACACACACACACACACACACACACACACACACACACTTCCGCCACTCCTATATGCTTACAGCACAAAGACTCCCACTCACACACCATATGATCATGTGATATATGTGATGCACAATGCTTGTGAGAGCTTGTGGTATATTTCCACAGTTACTTTTTCTACATTGCGCACATTTTCTTTTTGCACCCTGCTGTGTACAGCAATTTAAGATGTGTGTTTTCCTCGCACGTACACTGTGTAACATGTGACTACATAAGCACGTATTTATGTGTTATCCACTAAAGGCATTATGGGTGAGGATAAACAAACACACACCCTTACAAACCCTTGTTTGGCGAGGCCACTTGGGGGAGGAAACGGCTCTCGTGTCTGTTCTATTAGTCCTGAGGGGCAGTAAAGCTACCTGTACTTACCCCCGCTGCATTATTGATGGATGGTAATGGTGCCATTACAAGGATAGGAAGCTGCTGATTTTTAACACAGGGCTGATGAGAAAGCGTAAAGGAATTAAAGTCCACTGGGCCAGCTTTGGCATTTTAAAGGGAGAGGAGCAGGAGGCAGAGTGGAGTGTTTTCACAGAGAATGAGGAATACTAAAAGAATGGTGGTCCAAGCCCTAACACAGCTCAGCTATTTTCCAGGCCTTTATAAAAAAGACAACTAATAAATGTTCTAAGATATGGCAGTTTGGTGTGATAGCACTGGTCTGAACCAAGCCACTGTGGTTTATATCCTGCTGACCGAGGCGTTTGAGTCCAGCCAAGTCGTCAACTTAGACGTCTGTATTTTTTGAATGTGCAGACATGGCGTAAATCTTACAGACGCAAATCTTAAAAACAGCAGACGGCTACCTTTTAGCAAAGTGGTTGTGTGTGAAAAAAAAACGAGCTGGCTTCCCATTCTGATCTGCATACCTGCTGCGTTTGTAGCAGGCAGCACTGCTGTGGAAACAAGACAGGTTGTGAGGGTCAGGATTTTATCCAAGCAACATTTACAATCTGTCTTACTAATTAGGAAAACACACGCACACATACACACACACACGCACACACACACATGCAAGAAAGGACACTTTGCTCTCCCATGAACACCACATACAGTGTTGATCCAGCACCAAAGTGCATTGCATTTTTTTTATGGTTTTTATTCAAAATAAATCAGAACACACCTGCTAAATTTGTAAATCATGTTTTTGCTTTGGCGTGATTTATTTTTTAAATTATAAGATGAAATGAATTAACGTCCTATCTGATAAGCTTTTGTACTTTCCTCAGCAGCTTTGTTAAACAAGTTTTCAAATGAAGTGTAATTAAATAAAATAAAAGGGTGCAAATGAAGTCACATTTGTAATTATTAACTCTGCTGTGAAAGTGAAATTTAGACAATTTTGCAACATGTCTGCAAGTACAGATGTATTGAAACATCCATTTTTAAAAAAAAGAAACCCTCTAATTAGATTTGTGGGTAAGTGTCTCTGTTATCGACTCTGTGATGGAGAACAAAGGATTTCAGCAACGTGTGTGAATACACGTGCATGTTCAAGTAAGCGTTGCCTGATGTGCCTTCTACTCTGTTAACTGTACAGTACTTACACCTACCTGTTGGTAATTTTCACTACTTTTTCTTTCAGGTATTTTCTGCAAATGATGGAAATGTTAAGAATGAATGAACATTTTTACTTACAAAATGCTTACATTTCATATGTATATTTTCTGTATATTTAAACATTTTCTTATGTCTGACTATTTCTTTGTAGGTCAGGTTTGTTATATACATTTGAAATAACAAATATGTATTAGTAGGAATTGGGTTTACGGTAAAAAACAAAACAAAACTATAATTACACTTCATGGTTTTTCCATGTAAAATAAAAAAGTAGCTTCCTCACAGTTTGCTTGTGTGTGTTCACCAAAAGATGGAGTATATGGGAAAAGACAAGGATGGGAATGGGAATGAAGTGGATTAAAGGATTTGAGTTGCCATTTTCACAAAGTTCACTTAGTGCAGCTTATATACGATAATTATTGCTCGCCCTATTACAGATACAAATGTTAGTTTGTTCTCAAGGAACCATGACCCACGTGTACCATTTTCCGTTTTTTATAACCAAGATAGATTTGAAAAATCTATATAACTGTAATTGTCCTTCTACTATCTAGTAGGTACTCCTTCACTTAACATACATATATCAGCTTTTTGTTAAAGATCAAATGCAGGTGAAAACCAGTGAGCGTACCATCAGTAATGTAATCTTTGAGTATATTTCTTCAATTTTGTGTTATTCCTTCATAATGTGTTTTCACCTGTAGAGAGCAGTGCAGAAGCACTTATCTACTGTCTGGGATTTAATGTAAACACAATGAGATCTGACTTTGGCTGATAACCTGTCAAAAGCCATGAAGAGTTAAAGTTCATCACACAGACATTTCACCTGCAGGCATTTATACGTAATGTGTAAAATGTATTGTATGAGCAGTATTTATTAACATCTGAAAATTTGGGATAACAACTGACCACTGGTTTAGCCCTACAGTTTTTATCTAAACATACATACTACTTTGAAAACTAATAAAGGTTAACTAAGGTTTCTAACATAAGGTGCAATAATTATTGTTAAATGTCAGGAATTATATTTCTTTGATAGACTGAAAAACAGTATAAATATATTACGGCCTTAAATTGCAACCATAATCAGGCAGCGCTTTAAAAAAATGTAGAGTATGTCAGAGCTTCTCTGATTGTCTGCGTTTTCTCAGCTTCAATGCAATACCTGTGGAAGATATGGCTCTTTATAGTACACTGTGTTCTATTACATCTGCCTTTCACCATTTCCACCACTCCATGTCATTCTCTGAAAATGCTTTTAATAAAACTAACAAAGCTACAGGAAAAGAAAAAGGACGCAGAAAAATTTCTAGAGGATTAAACACATCTGAATGGCACAAAGGCGTTCAGTCAGTGAATGCCACACCCAAGGCCCCTCACTCAAACACAGTATATGGATACCCACTTCTTTTCCTTCAGAGGCAATCTCACTGACACACACAAACAGACACGCACACAGCGGCAGGGTCAGTGGCCAGTCTCAGTGAAATACAAGTTGCCCCGTGTATGATGATACCGCTCTATTCTCTGAGAGAAACACCGGCCTGGCCATCGAGGCTGGCGCCTCACAGCCTCTTGACAAGAGAGCACAAGGATGACCAAACAGTCAGCGAGACAAGCAGACTGAATTAGTGCCGATCGAATCAAATAAATCAAACAAAACTAATCGGATTTTTTTAATATAAATGCTTGGTTTGGATACATTTTTTTATTGGGTTTTAAAATTGAAACATGACATTTTTAAACCAGCTTGGAGCTCCGCTCTGGTTCCAAACACCTGTCACGACAAAGCAGCGAAACAATAGGAATTAATGAGAAATATTCGAACGTTTTCCAATAAGTGTTTGTGTGATTCACAGAGGAGCGGAGGGGGTATGCAGTACACCGCTGCATACAGTAACTGCTCCGTGTATTTCAGATATTCAAATTATCTCTCGCTTGTGCTTGCTGGCATGTGAGAGCGCAGAGGCTTCAGGGGATAAAAGCTGGCCAAATATACAAACTCATAAGCTATCAGTATCAATGCTTTGGGCAATTATTAGCACATAAAAGAAGCTTTTAGATACATGGGGGGATGGGGTTGGGGGTGTAAACTGATCGTACTATGATAGAGTATGAAAAAGAAAACAGGATAAGAGAAAAAAATGTTTTTGCGTGTGTGATATCAGCTTAGATAAACGGAACCTGTGGGGGAGAGAGGCAGATGAGAGAGGGTGGGCTGGTGCCACATGTACAGTACCTGCTCTATCTTGGCATGGTAATGAGCTACCCAGCTCTGTGTACTCCTCTCTGTGCCATTCAGTGCAAATAAGGAGATCCCGAGCCCACGCACACGACCATTTAAACATCTTCGAGATATTTTACTTTACCAGAATTGACATTCGGCTCAGTTTAAACGATGAAAAGACCTTTTTATTTTTGTTTTTTAACCTTTTTTGTCAGAAATTGTTCAAAATAGCTTTCTGAATCCATCTGACACAAGCAGCTCTGAGCATGTGCATGGCTGAATTTATCTGTGGATTAATGAATGAAGCACACGGTGTCAGAGCTGCGTTGATACTCTGTTAATATCAACACAAGCTGCGAGCTTGTTTCCAGAGCTTAGACAAAAAACCCACTGACCCCGCCTTGTTTTTCCAGTCTTGCCACGTTAACAGTTGTTTCTTTTACTCTTGGTGAAAAAAAAAGAAAATTAAGTATTAAGACTTTCGGACATACTTAACTAAATAATAATGTGAATGTTCATTGTGAATAACGGAAAAAAAACAAACTGCTCCAGGTAGAAAACAAGCATAATGGTCTCACTAGACCAGGTGAGCCTTGTTCACAGGGTCCCCACCCACTCAACTTCATCACCAGCACATGCACAGTCTCCATGACAACCACTTACCATGTACCCCCCCATCCCCTTTCACCATGACGACCTCTGCCACCCAGCTGTCCTCCCGAGGCCTGTAACTGAGCTAATATGGCTGCTGCTGCGGAGCGCCCAGCGACACTGAGAGCACCAGCCCTCTCCTCCTCCTTTCCTGTAATTCCTCCACCCCAGGGGGTTAAAGCAACTCAATCCAAGGACTCATTCAGACAATAAAATCCACTCTATCCTTCGGTTCCACTGGGTTAAGTGACCCATTGCCTGCTAGCATAGGAATCAATTTGATGTCCAGTGCTGCTAACTATCAGCCTAACAACTCATTGGAACTGGCAAGCTTCTCTCACATGAAAAACTCTACCCATGATTCTTCTCCCAGTCAGAAAAATTCCTTAAATGTCTGCTGTAACCTGGTTTGGGTCTTGCTTATTTCGAAACTGAGCTCAAATGAGAGGTTGATTGTGTTCTACAGGAATGTGTAAGTGCACTACATCTATAACCCAAACACACACACACAGCTTTTTAAAGCATCTCTTTGTGTCTGGGGGTTGCATAATGATTCCATGACAGCCTGTCAGACATCATATGAAATTGATTCCATGCAGCCAAAGCTCCCCTCACTCTCTCTACACCATTGTCCCCTGATGACTCCGCACTTGATCAATCCTATTATGTGATAACATGCTACAGTATCCTAACAAAGACAAAGAAAAGTACAGATCACAAACGGAGGCATCGTTAATGTGCGTTAAACACTGTCACGGTTGATTTTGTGTGCAGAAGTTGGTACCTTTCAGGTCTGTCAGATCTTCCTTCGTTAAACGCGTCATAAAGCTTCTGAACTGCAGGGCTGGCCACATCAGGAGAATGTTACTACCCACTGGAAAACCAATTAACCTGACTGGAACAGGAGTTAAGACGTTGTTGAAAGATTGTTAAGTGTCCACTAAGTATGAAATGTAGCCTTTAGGCCTTTACGAAAGGGGAGCATATCCATGCACTGAGATGCTGTAGAGTGTAAGTGCCTGAGTGAAAGTGTGTGTGTGTGCATGTAGAGCGGTGGATGTCAGATGCATGCATGTGAAGCAGAGTAGTGTGTGACTTACCCCCGGCTGTCCCTGAGGGCTGAACATGCTCTGACAATGCTGACGCTTCTCAGCGTCCCACTCCTCCGACAGCTTTCATCTACAGTATGTTCGCTATCACTCACAACTCCCTCCTCTGCTTCCTGAACAATCTTTTTTGTTTATATGGCGTTTATCTTCCCGTGCTATATCTTCATACTTCCTGCCTCTTTTTCTACTACGTTCTTCTTCTTTCTCCTCATCTCTCTCTTACTCTCCTACTTTCCATGCTCTGCATTTCCAACTCTTTATTCACTTTCTCACTCTTTCTTTCTTCTTTACTCATCTCCTTCTTTTTTCCTCCCTCTCTTCTTCTCCTCCTCTCTGTCGCCCTCATCAGTGCTCCAGGAGCTTGGTATCGCTTGTCTCTCGGCTGGCACAGAGAACAGGCAGACACATGGGAGGGCTGTTTTGTAATCCAGCAGGTCATACCACCCTGGCACAGGAAAAGGGGGGGCTGATGGGATGCACAGAGGGAGGGGGGGAGGGAGGACTTAGAAGGCCTATACTACTACCTTCCAACCTATACCTTTTCTGCATCCCTCCGTCTGCGAGCTGATGGTCTCTCCCTTTTTTTTCCCACCGACGCCAAGGTCTCCTCACTACATCCTCTCTGTGAGTTTGAGGTTTTAAGAAGGAGAAGATGATGAAGGAAGGAAAGAAGGAAGGAAAGAAGGATGAGGGAGAATGGGAGTGGGAGGAAGTGTGGGAATGAAAGGAGGGATGAAAAGGAAGAGGAAAAGATACTGATGAATAGAGGAAAGGAATGGGGGAGGGATGCCTCGAAGGGTTGTAGACTGAATCAATGAAGCCTCTTCAGGAGATATTTTTTAAGTATAGGAGTCAAATGTATGATAAAACAGGAACAAGGAGAACAGTCATGATTTGGTGATGCAAGGAACAAAGAGATGAACAGAAAGAGAGCTGAAGAAAAAGACAGCCAGAGAAAAAGACAGAGGTTAGGACTCAGTGGCTAAGCGGCTGTCTGCCTCGCTGTGAGCTGTCATCTCTCCTGCAGTTGGTCAAATTGCTGTCCATTCATCCTCACTTTCACCTCAGTCAGTTCAGGAAGATGCTGCTCTTCAGCAGTTACAGTGTGATTGATATGACAGATTCGCCAGATCCTGCTACCATTTTGAGCCTGGACATTATACCTATATCTAATGCTACTTATGGAGCAGAATTGGGGGGAAATTTCCTTATCTGGTTGTTAAGTGATGATGTATGAACCCTGCTTCCGGGTCCAAACTACTCTGCGTTTATTAGAGCTGTTGTGTTTTTAGCATGTTTTAATGCTTTGTATCTTATTCTATTTAATCTGAACAAGCCTCTAAAAAAGGCAGTGATCATTGTCGGCCTCTCTCGGATTTTATTACCACTATTCATCGGCAGGACGTTTTAAAGCTCAGTTTTTAAAACCTTACGATGTAACCACAGCCCAGCCCATGCAGCAGCATATTAGTGACTAACCTCGTATTGTGGATGGATTATCTCAGTTGTTCTCCTGACTGAAGTTTGGTCCGTTTACAACATCCTGGCGATCGCATTTGTCCCTAACCATCGGGAAACCTCACGTTAACTTTTTCTAAGTGAAAAAAGTTAGCGTTCATCCTCCAGCTTCACTGTGCTAATGTGTTTATATCATGCTAACCATAGCTGTGTAGCTAGCCACCACGTAGCACATCATTATATACCAGCTAGCCCAACTTCAGTAACCCTACAAACATCACTGCTGTTTAGTTTTTTGTCTTCATTTATGTCTGAAGTGATAGCAGAGCTGTACGTTTTAATTTTTTCATAAATCCCTCAGTCAGAATGTGTTATTTTATCTTTAAATGGAAACTAGCGAGCTATTCCATGCTAACGTATAACTCAGTTAAATGTCATAAATCCTGTTTTCATGGATGCCTGGATGTTAAACTTGTTACACCTGCAACTCGCAGTGATGCCGCAGTGTTTGTTTGACTTTGGGACCTGAAGCAGTGTTTGGACCCGGAAATAGCCAATGATGTCAGACTGGTGGATAGGTGCCATAGTGCCATAGTGTTAACTCGTGGCAAGCCATGAAGTGGAACTCAGCCACAATCCCTATAGAATAGCTGAGTAAATCTCAGTAAATCCAACATTAGCTAAACTAATACCCTTTTGCACATCCAATTGTCACACCTTGATTAAATGTATAGAAACATGCTATTTAAACTGCTTTGGGCTGTCTACAGTTCCTGTGCATCTGCAAGCTGCTTTGGAACCAACCTCCATCCTAGCTGCTCATTTTCATGCTGCACAGACTTAATGTCATATGTGGTCTTATTGCATGGTGATTGTCAGACAAATCTGCAGCAGGTTTAAAAACCAGACACAGTCCACCAAAGTCCAAGATGTGAGCTGTGGAGAGGTTTTTATATATTGTTTAATGATTCACCAAACTCTCACAGACCTTTATCCTTCACTGATCAGATTCTGCTTGGCAGACTACTCAGACAGAACTGAATACAGTGATTACAAATAGGCATAAAATTTGGATTAAATGACAGCTGACAATTTTATCCATTAGATATAATTTTAATCTCATATATTTGACCGTATTTCTAATGACCCAAACTGTTGTCTCAATGATCTCAGTTGTGTAGGTACTCTTTTGAACATAGACCACTTATTATTGTACAATCTACTGTACAGTATAAAGCGCCTTGAGGCGACTGTTGTTGTGAATTGGCGCTATATAAAATAAAATTGAATTGAATTGAATTGAATTGAATTGAACATAGCATTATGTCCTCAGTGGTACTTTATCCTTAAAATACTGATTCTCAAATTGATACATAACTGCTTGTATTAATTCATGTAAGCATATTTTAATCAGTTGTTAATGACCAAGCTTTGCCTATATGTTACAGTAGGCTGGGTTTAATTGCTGGGGTGAGATATGCTAATGTGACCGTGTGAATGGCTGTGTGTGTGTGTTTGGAAGAGGGAAGGTGGTCTGATTGAATGAATACCCACCGATCCATGAAGAAAGGTGACCAGAGGTGTGTGCATGTGCTTGAATAAAAAGTCTTAAGCAGGAGAATTTCTACAGCTGGCTTGACATCTGTGCCCAGCTAAGGGTTCACCTCCTCTCTAAATGAAGAGCAGCCTTCCAGGGTGGATGGGAAGAAATTTTCTAATCTAATTCTTATCTATTGCAAAAGCCTCATTATTACTGATATAAGTTATTTAAATATAATATGAATAACTTTCAGTGGCGTAAAGCTGTGGCAACGCTACAACTGAAGTACAGTCAAACTATGCAAATAGGAGACAATAAAACCATATATTTTCATTTAAGAACGAGAAAGTGAAAGGGATTATCCAGAATGTAAGATACAGTACGGTGCTGAGAACACGTAAGCAAACATTATTTGGTGTAAAGCTGTTTACTTTTATGGTGGATAAAAGGAAAAAGCTCCCAGCATCCGCGGCTCCATCCTCCTTTTACATCTTAGACAACATTCAGACCTCGTATATATATATTACACTTCATAATTTCTTTTATTACTTGAGATCCTAAAAGGGTTTGCACCTCCGTAATTTTTATGGTAATGTGTTCAAATTAAAAGATTTTCTGACTGTGAGAAATTAAGCACTGAATTTATTGTCACAGTCTCTGGATCTTTGACCTTCGGTTTGGATGTTTTTATGAGTTTATGTTTTCTTTTGGTTTCGAGAACGATTTATCTATTAGTTTCATTTTTAAAGAATTTATGATTTGTTTTGATTGTTTTTCTTTTCGTTTCTTGTTTTCATTTGGGATTCTTTATAGTTGTCTTTATAGGAGTTATGTTTTCGTTCCGTTCCTTCAGTGTTCCCCATTTAATACTGCTAGCAAAGACCCAGCCTACAGGCATTTTTTTTGCATCAAACTTGGTACAGCTACAGCTTAAATTTTAAAAGTAACATATTCAATTGTTACCAATTTGGAACCATTTGAAATGCAATAGGAACATTCAAGTTATAAGAAAAGATGGAATAGCAACAGCCTCATCCCGCATGTGGTACATGTGGTTGTCAGCTATTTGAACGATGACTGTTATACATATATTTCTGTTCAAGGTCAAGGTGAAGGTCAGGTTTATTTATATAGCACATTTTCAAACAGTCCATGCTGCACAAAGTGCTTCACAATGTAAAATGTCACTAAAATAAATAAAACGCAAAACAATGATGCAGTAAAATATAGAAAAACAAACAAGTCAATAAAATAAGTAAGTAAAAACAACTAAAACAACAACAACTAAGGCTGTTAAAACCAAAATGTTTAGGTCAATGTGTGTTTAAAGCCAGACCATAAAAATGTGTCTTTAGTAACGATTTAAAATGTTCGAGTGTTTGTGCAGATCTAATATTAAGAGGATGACTATTCCAGTGTCTGGGACCTGCCACAGAGAAGGCTCTGTTGCTACCAGACTTAAGTTTAGTGTGTGGAATAGTTAGGCATAGTTTTAACATGGACCTCATGGTTCTTTCTGGAGCATAAATAAATAGGAGCTCATATCTTTCTGTTATTTTTAAAGATTGATTCACCCATAAACCATAAACCTAAATAACTTAATTACTACTAAATCTCTCTTATAATGATTTTGAGCAGTGTTTAGAACTACACATTTACACTGTTGCCATGAGAGGAAAAGACTTTCAACACGACAGGCCAGACACTTTAACCCCCACATTAATATCAATTAGGACAGAAAGAACTGACTGAAAAGACAAGGCAATATTTTACTTCAACGGAATGAACAGCTACACCTGCTGTTTAGAGCAACTAGTTGTGGCCTTTTGTGTCGAACACAGTTCTTTGGATATATATAGTATGCAAAGATTGCCTTCTATCTGTAATCTGTTGTGGCTGTCTTTCACCCTCAGTTAATGGAGTGGAATGGCAAAGTCACAACAGATAGGAAATAAAAACTTGGCAATTTTTAAAATTGAAATCCTGTGGCCTGTACGTGCAACGTACATAAGAACGTGTGAACCTTATGTTTCATTTACATAAAAAAAAAAAGGTCTACACTCATGAACTGGAGATGCACTGGGATCATGTAGTTTCTATATACAAATACAAATAATAAGTACTTTTTATTTTAAGTAAGTATTTTAATCAACTACTATATATAGATGTTATGAATTTCAGGACCTGGGCAGTTTAAGAGGAAAGTTTCTGTCATGTTTCGCTGTGTAGCGAGCAGGAAACAGGACCCAAAGGCAGGACTCATACACAGGGAGGAATGAAACTCAAAACGGCAGCTTTATTGCTGGGAACATACTAATACCAAAACTAAACACAAGGAACATGAAACTCAAACCAAAAAACCGAAGGCACTAGGGAACTAAACTGGGCACAAGGAACTAGGAGGCGCGGAGGAAAACACACAGCGTGAGGGGATGACGCAACAACGAACGGAGGTGAGCACAGACAATAAATACACAAGGGGAATAGGGCAAACAGGGAACAGCTGGGAGACATGGCTTAGGGCAATTACACACGTGACAAAACGGGGAGGACACAGAGACAGACTGGAGGGGGAGAGAGAGAACACGGAGGGACACGAGAGAGAGCACAGACATGATGGAATGAGGGAAACACGGAACATAAGGAGTGGAGACAAGGCACAAGAACTCACATAACTGTATAAACTTAGACACACAGAGGGAGACACAGGGATCAGCTATACAGAGGG
>VUQG01020220.1:13877-38813 GCA_015106755.1 Etia nguti
TATAGAAATAACTAGAGACTAACAAAGAGAACTTAATACATAATTCATAATACAAAACGACAAAAACACAGGAACTCAAAACACTGGGTCAGAAAAACCCAGGACCCTGACAGTTTAACCAAGATTAAACCAGATGTCCAACAGCAGTTCAGGAACAAACATACACTACAGTTATAGTCATGGTATTACGATTGTGTCGGTCTCCTGTGTTAAGTTCAATGATGTTTCTGCATTCCCCATTTAGTTACAGTTCCCGCTTCCTGTTTTATTTTGATAGCCACATGTTGCTGGTCTTTTAATTTTGCTACCTTGTCTCGTTGTTCATGTTGCTGTGTGTTCTCCTTGCTGGGCTTCCTCTGAACTTTCTAAGCATATTCTGGATGTTAGGATTCCTTGTTATGTTTGGGATTTGGGATTTTTGGACCACAAAGCATTAAAGCTTGTTTAAAGGTTATTCCTGCATTTGGGTCCATTAAACTTTCCTGTCATTCCCACAAACAAGTACTTAACAACTTGAATAAATGTCAGTATTGAACATATTTCCAATTTCACATTCACCAATCTAGTCATGTTTGCCTGTGAATCCATGTGTGCCTAAATGTCTGTGAGCAGTTGTGAAACATTCCTAACCATATGTGTTAAACTGGGTTACATTTTTGTGTAGCTTTAAAGACTTTTTAAAAACATTTTTTTCCTTGATGTACACAGTTCTGTCGTATTGGTAAATTACCTCAAGAAGAGCCAAGTTGGCTGTGGCTGTAGCTCAGGTGGCAAAGCAGGTCAGTCACTAACCAGAAGATCGGTGGTTCGATCCCAGGCTGCTCCAGGCTGCATGCCAAATATCCTTGGGCAAGATACTAACCCCATGTTTGCCTACTGGTGGTGGTCAGAGGGCCCGGTGGCGCCAGTGTCCGGCAGCCTCGCCTCTGTCAGTGCGCCCCAGGGCAGCTGTGGCTACAACGTAGCTTGCCATCACCAGTGTGTGAATGTGTGCGTGAATGACTGAATGTAGTGTAAAGCGCTTTGGGGTCCTTAGGGACTGAGTAAAGCGCTATACAAATACAGGCCATTTACCAAGTTGTAGACAAAAGAGACTGGCAGTTTTGTTAAAAATATTGGACTTGTGGCCTTAACTATAGACAGAGAGAGGAAAATCCAATGACAATTCAATAAAAGAATCCAAAGTCGAACAGGAACGATCCAAGAACCATTAAAGCTCACCCCAATTCATTTCCTGGCATCTTAGTCCCCCCAGAGAAGTGAGTGGATGAAGAAGAGGCATGAGGGGGGCATCATTATAAACATGACATTTGACAAAACTGCATCATAAACAGTTATGCTGTTGCCCACTTACAGCTGTATTTTGTGATCTCAGGCATAATAATGTAAAATAAAATTGCCAACATTCACAACAACAACAGTTTTATACTGTTAAAATTCACACATGCAGAATCACGGAACAGTACAAAGTCTGATCAACTTAAATAAATAAACCAGCTTATGAATGAAAAGCCATTTAAAGAGGCCTCCTCCTGCCATAGTTTTGTATATACTTCCAACAGTGTGCTCTTTCACATTCTGAAGATAATAAAAAACCCAACAAACTCATCAGCAAAGGATACCTCTATGCACCCTCGATAGTTCCTTTGGCAAGAAGAAGGAGACAGACAAAGGACAGAGGAGATGAAATGAGGTGGATTCACATCAGGGAGATGCAGTGACAATGACTTGACAAAGACTGAGCGAGAACAGACATTAAATACACACATTAGGAAGTGTAGAGACACAAGGAACACGTGAATTCCATCAGACACTAATGTGGGTGGGAAAACAACAAAGGAGGGAAGTAAAACACAGAAAACCACATAAGGAACTAACCCTTAAAATAAAACTGGAAGTAACCGAAAGGAGGGCCAAAAAGAAACGAATACACTGCAAACACGGAAGAACACACAGACACACTCAGAAGAAAAACACTGCAAAATGATACATATATGATTAAAAACAGAATGGCAAATCAATGAAGTACAACTGGAAAACAAAGAAAACTCCTTCTGTTTTAGAAACATGTCTACATAGCTAGTCTATAACATGTGTGTTATGCCTACAGCATAACTATCTATCATTCTATCTACAGATGTATATCAGTGTTGTACACACAAGAGAAGTGCATACAGCAGATTCCTGCAGTTACTGGCACCATAAGGCGAGGATAATGGGCGCCGGGGCTCATATCGACAGGCTGTATGATTGACAGGTGCACAAAGAAGCCCTGCAGTCAAGGCTGAGCTCGCTGCAGCCATATTCTTCACTGCCCCATTTACATGCCGCCATGTGGAGTAACTTGCAGCTCGGAAACCGATTTTAACCACTATGCTTGTGTAACAAATTGTATCATTAACCTATTTTAGCTTCATGAGCCGTATGTTAAGCTAAGTAGCCTTCTTTGACGAGGACTCCGCCGCTGGATGCCACTCAAAAATGTGAAGTGTTTTTCTAAAGCCTTAATTTCAGTCATACTGCATCGCTGTGACATTCTGCTGCAAAAGGAGTGCTGCAGCTCAGGCACAGATAGTTGTGTGAATGTGCACATTATTATCCATGTGCATTTCAGGTAGCTGTGTCAAGAGTGCATCAGTTGATGTCGTGTTCAATGCTTCTGCCTCTGTGTCGGTCAGGGAGAATGACAGAAACGAAACAAAGCACTCCCTGATCCCTCATGCTCGTATCCACAGACAGTTTGTTGTGTGTTTGAGACATTTCGTGAGTGTGTATACTTTTAGTTGTATGTATGTGGAACTGTATGTCCATGATATCCAGAAAGCACATGAAACATTGTATGAGAGCGTCCAGATGTGATGTGGTGTGTCTGCTATTCTGATTCCTGAGCTAACAGATGTGACATATCTGCACATGCACAGCCACCACATAGTACATTTGTTCAGTGAATATGCTATGGCAGTTTTAGGGATCTTCATTTTGTCTGCAACGTGAAAATCAGCTGGTGTTATTTCCTCTGAAAATGATTTATTTAAACAATATTTAATCCAGTGTTTGTTGTTAAAGAAAAAAACCTTATTATCACACTGTCACTAATTGGATGCTACAGTCTAACATAAACATACGAAAAATAATGCCAGCTGTGCATTGTTCCAGCAGTGGGGTGTACAACCGACTGCAATATTTCTCTTTGCATACAAACTGACCCTGCTCGTACACATAAACAATATGCACCATAAATATGCATATCATGGTGCATTATGCCACATGTCAGTCGTTGCTCCTACAAAAACCGCATCAAGTGAAAAAGTGCATTTGGGTCAACTGCATGATCAAACTATGTGCATGCACACAAACACAACAGCACTTTATAGAACTGTGCTGAGCTGGTGTTCCTTGCACAACACCCCCTAAGTGGAGCTTTTTGTAGCTATCTTATGTTACAAAGGCATATACACACAGATGCCGCGTTGATCGATGCTGTGCATTTGAGTGATATGTCAAAGCAGCCACCATATTTTTAAGAGGAGCTGGACTTGGTAATGCATTTATGTCTATATCTATACATGAGGAGTCTATAGCAAATTTTAAAAAAGTAATAATCACAGGTCCACAAATATTTCATAGTTTTTTTAATAGGTATTTATTGAATGAATGCTTGAACAGTTATTTATGATAATGATTATATTTGGTTTTCTTATAAACATTTTTGTGTCTTGTGTTGATAGTAACATACTAGTTCTAAAATAGGTTCAATTAGGTTAAACATTGAAGTTAATTGTTGTTAAATATGCCAGCTTAGTGCCAGCTTAGAAACAGATCTTGTAATCAGAGTTAACAATCCATAATGTGTATGTGTTAGTCCCCGTAGGGAAATCACCTCTCTGCATTTAACACATTCACCCAGTGGGCAGCCACCAATGCAGCACCCGGGGAGCAGTGTAGGGACGGTACCTTGCTCAGGGGTACCTCAGGGTAGCCGTTCAGTGAATTCGAACCCCCGACCTTCCGATTATGAATCAACAACTCTACCTACTGAGCTAGCCCTGCCCTTAGCTAGCCCTGCCCTCCAAGATGGCAATGCTGAATGTAAACAGTAGTAAAACTATAAAACCTTTCATCTCTACTGCCATTGTTGCTTGTTTATGATTCACTAAATGCACCTTGGCATGGACAGAGCCTGGGCATATGCAGGGCACTACCATGGCTCTATCCATGAGTATCCATTTTGGTTTGTGAAGCCATTTCACCTCTCATTCTAGAGGCTGTGAGTGCACTGAGGAGTGTTCAGACTCTACATAGAGAGAGAGAGAAACCAAACAACTCCAAATGCATTTCACAACAAAACAGAACTGTCTCAACAGGACAAGACTGAGCTATACATCTGCACTCTTTCAATGATACTAATGTTCACATTTTGGACAAAGAAGATGGATAGTTTTTTGAGAGAAGTAAAATGGCTCTTTTCCACTAGTACCCATTTTCCATTAGCTGGTAGGACCTGGTACCAGGTACTTTTTATCCTGCTCACCATGTGAGATGAGTCATTCTGGAAATGTGACGTCAACGGACTGCATGCCATTGATTGGTCAGTCAGTGGCATCACTCGATGAGTCATGACTCCTTTGCTAAAATTAAAACTGTCATTTTTGAAATCCAGGAGGGAAATGGCTGCAGACAAACCATTTCCCTCTTTGACAGAGCTGCAGGTATACCATTGCCTCAACATTCTCCATCATTGTGTTGTATTTTTGTTGCATGCAAATGGACTTACATGTAACATGATGGTGGATTGGGGCTGCACAAAAACCAACACTGTGGTCCACTGATGAGGTGGTGGCAGGTATAGCATCGCCTCGATGTCTTCTATTGTTGCGTTGTTTCTTTTGCATACAAGTGACGTCAAGAGACTTAAGGCTGCATTACTTTAACGACCCCAAGCACATTGAGGCGGTACTCAATTGTAATGGAACTGAAATCAAGTGGATTTAAGCTGAATAGGTACTAGTGGAAAAGAAGCTGAGTGACACTGGAAAACAGTAAAAAACACCTACAGCAAAAAAGATTACTGCATGTATGTAAGCATGATCATGTCTGTTTGGTAAATTCAAGACTCAAGATGCTCATTATCTGCAAAGGATGGATTAAATCTTCTCAGTCAAAAACTGTATTTTGTCAACATACTGTATGTCTCAGTCAATAAGTGTATGCATGGAAAATAATGTGCTAAAATGCTGTCTGAAGTACACAACTTCTATCAGGAAATTCTGAATGTAGCATGTAGCTAGTACTGTCACTTTGTGACTGCATTGTATCACCATTGCGCATCATTGTTTGGACTTCTCAGTATTGTCTTATATTGATGTAATAGCCCCGTCAATTATTTTTATCCTTGCCAAATGTTTCTGGCTATCAGTAGCAGTGTTTCCACCAATAACCCGCTGGTCAGTCATACCTGTGGCTGTCATTGTTAACTCTGGCCTCCTCCCATCTGGTATGAAAAGATGATCCGCAAAGTTGTTTTATGAAATATTTCATACCAATTGCCCTTCTTAATGCAACCCTTCCTATTTATCTTGGTTTGGGACCAATATTCAAAGTACACCTGCTTGTAGTCCCCACTGACTGAGTTCAATTTACTCCACAAATGAAAAACATTTTTTGGTTATCCTCCAAATCTTGAATAGTACTCATAAGTAGAGCATAAATATTTCCAAATCAGACTGAACATTAACAGGAGGGTCGAAGTGCTCCGGCAGCACAGTGAATTACCTCCAGTTGGCATCATCCAGGCACAAGACACGAAAAAAAAAAAAATCACTTAAAATCGAGTGTTTAGAGAAATCTCAACCTTGGGCGTTTGGCTTACAGGTATTACTTGTACATATTGTGACCCCATTACTTGAAAATTTAGCCATGTTTAATATGAGTTTCCATTACTGTAACAGTGCCTTTACAAATGTTAGAAAATAGGCAAACGCAAAGCAGAACTAATTAAGTTCCATTAAATTACAATTAAAGCTGTGGTAGTATAACAGATTGTCTTTTTATCTGCTCAACTTCTATACACAGCTATACCAAAGTGAAACCACCACAGCAGTTTTGTGGGTATTAACACCAAATGACACCTACAACCAAATTATAGATTATAGAGTACGAGTCCATGTTAGCAAACTAGTCCAAGTATTAAGTTATGTGCGTTAATTATTTTCTTCTTAGTGCAGTGCATTAGCTTGTGCATGTACCCACATTTCATCTCATTATTATCCAAGAGATTAACAGTGATGAGGCCATTAGGAGGCTGTAAACTCACTCCTCTGCCTGTTATGATTACATAAGCTAGCCGCTATATTGTCATACCCAACAATGCTAATGGGATGGAGAAAAGAGTAAGATGCAGAAAGATTCTGTGAACGCTGAAATGACAGCTGACTGATGGATAGCTGTTTGTGTGGTTTTCTTTTATTTTCCAAATGTGGCTTTTAAGTAAACAATTAAGTGTGTTGGTAAATTGGTTACCCTCGCTTTATTTCCTTTACCACTGTGCAGCGTAAAAGGCTTTCTTTGATAGAAAAGAACCATTTGTACCATTAAAAACATGCAGCAGGTTTACTGGAGCCTTAGTGCAAACACAAAATATCTACTTTTAGAGGGACCCTTCCACATCTGCTTACATCTGCTGGTGTGAGTTTACGTAGTTGACTTTTTCCCTACCTGTCTTGCTTGAGGAGTGAGAAAAACATTGGTGCTTGAGAACGTTATTAGAGTGATATCTAAAACAAACGATGGTAATTAAATAATATTAATAAGCAAATCTGTCTTTCTATCTTTCCACTCTTGTCTTCATTTAACACACTGGGGTCTTATGGACCATCATCAGAAAGGGGCTGCAGTATAGTAGTTTTGAAGGAAATGTTTTTCATTAATATGCAAATGCAGGCATCAGGGTGATCCAAAATCTAATCAGATTATCTCTTCTATAGGGAGAGAATTTCTTGCCATGCAGTTTTCTGGAGTTATACTGCACGTGATGTGTATGTGTGTGTAGATGTCATATTACAGATGTAATGATTAGGAACAATTAAGCCATGCAGTTTAATTTTCAATAACTTTGTGGCATACTTTATAAACTTAAGTGGGTGTGTGTGAGACTTCAATTACACCCAAGGTTGCATTAACAATCTGAAAGAGTGGCCAACTGTCCTTAACTTAAACCACGTCCCCTAATCTCTATTTTGACCTTGTAACAAATGACTGGTGGTAAGTTCAGTTCAGTTAGATTGAGTTTTATTTACTGTATACAGTACTGGCTGACAATTCCACCGATTGCCATTTCGTATTTAAATATAAAACTACTACTACTATGGAAAACAGGAACTTCAATTTGCACAGCACCAGGTGTATTTTTTATATATAATACTTAGTTAGTTTTAACTGTTAGCAACCTTCTTAGCTAACCTATACAAGTTAATGCTACCTCTATGGTAGAAAATACTAATCTAAAAGGGTAATTGTTATTACCTGCCTAGTAACACTGACTGAACAACTATTTGGCAAAATCAGGACATGCAAGATACTATAAGGTTTGATGGGAAACATATTTTCTTATAGAAAGACAGAAACAGAAGGGCTTTTTCTTGGCAAAGAAGCAAAACCTTCACATTTGGATATGAAAGTGAAAAATGGTGGATTTTTTATACAGGGTTAGAGTATTATGTTAGACCACTTTTAAAAATTTCTTTTAAATTCATTTGTGGACTCTGCTTTACTTAGTTTCAGGACGGGGTTCTGCCCAAGTGACAGTATGCAAATGGACTGATAGTTATAAAGCACTTTCCTACTCTAATTGAGCACTCAGTATGTTTATTTACGACACATCTGATTTACACACATTCATATAGAACTGTTATTCTGTGCCTAAGTGCTTTACCTAACAATCACATGCACTGATGAATGCATCAGAGGCATCACCCTAGTGTACTTTGACATGCAGACTTGAGTAGCCGGGGATCAAGCTACCAGCCTTCTGATTAATAGAGAACTAGCTCTCAACCAAACAAGATTCAGTGATTTGTCATTGCAACAGATGTGTTTCACCTTGTCAACCACATTTCCAAGATTTGCAATGTAGAGAAGACAGGGTTTGAAAAAGCTGTTTAGAACTTCTTTAGCATATTAGGAAGGAACGCTCTGACGATGATGGAGAGGGGACTCTGACCATGTCCTCTGACCATGTCTGACCGGTCTAATAAAACAGGAAAGGCTCACCAGGTGCAGGCTCAGCAGCACTTTCAAATTAGCAACTATGAGAAATGACTCAGTTGAATAAATACAATACATTTAATTGTCTGTTTTGCTAACACTCCACCTACATTTTTCAGTAATATTTTGAATCCCTCTGAAGAAATTGACAGTTAACTATGTGGCACAATGCTTAAACTTTTTCATTAAGCTGATCCATCCATCCATCCATTTTCTGCCACTCATCTGGGTCGTGGCGGCAGCAGATGAGTGCAGAAGCCCAGACTCAGCCCAGACTCAGCCCAGCCGTCTCTTCCAGCTCATTTTTTGGGGGGGGGGACAGAGTTGCTCCCAAGCCACCTGAGGGATATAATCTCTCTGGCAAGTCCTGAGTTTGCCCCAGGGTCTCCTCTCTGAAGGACATGCCCGAAACACCTCGCCTGAGAGGTGTCCAAGTCAGATGCGCAAACCAGCAGAACTGGCTCCTCTCAAAGTGGCTCTACTATGAGTCTCTCTTAAATGATCAAGGTTCTTCTCATCTCTAAGGGAGAGCCCAGCCACCCTTTGAAGGAAACTCATTTCCATTACTTGCAACCTTAGTCTTTCGGTCACTACTTGTGACCATAGGTGAGGGTAAGAACACAGACTGACTGGTAAATCTATCTAACAGCTTTTACACTCTGGCTGCTCGCCCAGGACCAATTTGCCTCGGGACCCCTACCAGAGGTAAACTGCCCCAAACAACTAAGCTCCTGAGATTACTGAAACACATAAATCCCTCCACCGTGATAAGGTGGTGATTCACGGAGGGGAGTTAGCTGATTATTTTGCTAATTAATGTCTGACTTTTTAAAATCAAGATTTTGGCCTGTGTTTCTAAGTTAATGAACAACTTTCTGTTTCAGAGATACGGTGTCCTCACAGGACAGTACTACAAACCTGAGATATGATTTATATAAGTTGATGCTGGACATTAAACAGAGTATAAAGCATTTAAAATGAGCTCAGCCTGAAAAGACATGCAGCAGAAATATTAATTTATTTAACACTAATGGGAAACATTTTTCTGCAGAATAATTAGTAATAATAATCATCATTATTAATAATTAATTTTACTTTTGACACTTTTTCCAATAATATAATTTTGTTTTAGTGTTTTCTTGTTGTTTTCTTTTCCTGCAGGAATGTTTTAAAAAGTCTTCCACCACTAAAATGTTTTTGGTAATATAACAGATATTTATTCACCTGAAGAAGTAATAATATTTTACAGCTCTTCAGCCAGGAAGGAGTGCAGAAAGGTGAAAATGTCCACATAGAGTGCTGCAAGGTGCAGGAGTCTGTCAGCTTATTTAAAACAATAAAGGACAGGCAGCACAAATGGTAATTTTTTGCATTCTCTTCTTGCATTTCTTTGTGCATTATCTTAAAGTTGTGATTACAAATTTTGTCTTTCCCCCCATAAAGACAAAATTTGACAACCTCTCCAGTACCCTTAAAGACGAGATTTAATACCTCATTATGTATTAATAAAGACATGGTTTGCTTACCATTAGAATAACTTTTTTCCAAGGGTAGCTGTATAGGAAGAAACCACCCTCACTAACTTCTGATGGACACCCAGTCATTTGGGGGTGGCTGTAGCTCAGGAGGTAGAGCGGGTCACCTTCTGATCGGAAGGTTGGTGGTTCGATCTCTGGCTCCTCCAGTCTGCATGCCAAGTATCCTTGGGCAAGATACTAACCCCAAGTTGCTCTCTGATGCATCCATCGGAGTGTGAATGTAGTTAGAAAAGCACTCAGCTTAGAGTCAGTGCTTGTGAGAATGGGTGTGAAAATGGCATGTTGTATACAGCGCTTTGAGTACTCCGGGAGAGTAGAAAAGCGCTATATAAGAATCATTTACCATTTTGTTTTGGCCTGAAAACACTCAGTTCACAAAAGAGCTTCAAGTGTTATTCCTGGTAGGGTAGGCTTTCAGTGGGTAAGAGTTAAGGTCTTTAATTTTTCGATGTGAAATGTTTAAAACTTCTCATTTTAAAAGTCAAAGTATTTTTAGATATGAGACCACACTGACATAAAATCAAATGGAATTTGTCTCAAGTTAATTTTGAGCATTCTTTGCCAGCTCTGATGATTCTCCCTAAAGGATGATAAATAAGTAATATCAAGGACTCAAAGCTGAGGACTGAGTCTGTGTTTAAAGCAAAGCCTTATTATGTCTGTTTGTTAGACCATAAAAGTGGAGAGACAAACTGCACACAAAGCAGCAATATTGATGAACCCGGGCAACATTTTACTCCTAGTCATGACCACAATTTGACACTCAAAAAGGACCCTGGAAGAGTCACATTACACATGTTTTGAGGTAATAGTCATCTGCACATCAAGAGGTTAAAAGACAAAATATGCAGAAATAAAACCTCATCACTGATATTCATCAGGGCTCGAGAATGAACCTACAGGAGGCATTTCACAACATTTTCACAGTGGCTGAGTCATATAGGACACACACGAGGAAGACTTGTGAAAGCTCCAGTAGGGGGTTTCAGAAAGTCAAGGCCACTGGCATACCAATTAAAGATAAGGAGAGACAAACTGTAGCACCATGAAGTGGATGTCTTTGTATGTTTTCAGATTGTCTCATATGCAACATGGCCGCAGGTAACAAGCCACTAAACTTGTAATTACTTTCTTTTGTGAGGCAGATTGCACGTTTTTGTATTTTGCCAAATTCATCATAACCAAAACCACTGCTATGTGGACGTATGTTAGCATATTCGTATTATTCTGTGGAAGACAAAATGGTGAATCATGAAATGTATATTGAAATGGCTGGACATGAGGCACTGAAACAGGGAGCATTAAGCGGCATCTGTAGTATTACACTAGCAGATGTGTGAGGCAGAGAGGCTGGTCTGTGTGTTCAGGCTAATTGTGACAGCATGTGAAGGCAATGTGAAGGTGTGTAGTTATTCATGACGAATAACGGATAATAAAATGCAATCTAGGTGGTGCCAATGACCTCTTACTCCTGACTGAATATAAATTAGAGATGGAATTTATTTCATTTTTGTTGAATTCAAAGGGTATTATTAAATTGAAAAAAAATTAAATATAAGGAACAGGATAGAATAAACCATAGTCTTGCAGAGCTGTAAAAAAAAATCAAAGTACATGGTTGGCATCAACTGACAATGCTAAATATATTCTTCAAATGTGTGCACAATGGGTGGATAGACAACAAACATTTCAGCTTGCCATTTTATGGACACTGACACTACCACCACTATACTTTATTTCACATGAAACTGTTATTTATAACTTTTGAAGCATAAGGGAGGAAGAATGTGCAAATAAAAAGCACATTTACTCAGTCCAGAGTCCACAGTTCACTGCTGTGGACACACCATCGAAGATCTAAAAGCACCTGCAAAAGACACATGCTATTTTATACGCTGTCTATGATGCTAACACAAAACTATCAGATACACACACCCAGATCCAGAATGATGCTCAAGTAAAGTATGAAGATGTGGAGAGAAGCCTTAAGTTATCACAGGACTATGCAGTCTTATGAAAAGTGCTTTCATAGAATTTAAGACAGTAAGTACCAGCCAGGTGCTGCTAATCAAATGCATTCAAATCAGTGATCATCAGCAACTGTACAAAGGACAAAAGCAGAAGCTGGTTTGGGGTATTCAGGTGTGTGACTGTGCAATACTCAGAGAAACAACCCCCCCTCCAACAAAAAAATACAAGAGATACACTTCAGACTCTATAGACCTCAGTTAGCACATTAAAGATCATGACAAGTAAAAGTAAGACAGCATGTGGTTTGTCTGAAAGTGTTGCCAGGAGAAAGTCTTTGCCGGTGTTGGAGAGGTGATGATTTGGGTTTGTTTTGCACCCAGAGGGCCTGGGAGCCTTGCAGTCATTAAAGTCAGACCATGAAATCTCTATATTAAAGTATTCTATAACCAAATGTGAGGCTGGTTTGTTCAACAGGACAATGTTGCAAATCTACAACAGAAAAAAGTGAAAAAGAAAAATAATAAAGTGTTGCAAGTCCAGACCTCAACCTCATTGAAATATTATTGTGTCTTAAGAGAAGCTATGCATAAATGCCCATAAACCTCAATGAACTTAGGTAATAAGAAGACTGGGATACAATCTTCTTCACACCCAACACTGTGAATGGGCTGATCAAGTCATACTGAAAACAATTACTTCGAGCTATTGCTGTTAAAGGTGTTCCTGCGATTGAACCATATTTAGGAAAATAGCATACTTAGTTTTTGTTAAATAAATATTGACAATGTGGAATATGTTCTATGTTTTTGCTCATGTGAGGATGTATTTATCCAGTTTTAAGACCAAGGACTAGATGGGTACTAGGGTGTACTTTTTTTTTTTAACCTTACCTGTACGTATTTGTATTTCAAAGTTGCCACAACAAGTTCACCATGAGGCATTTAGCCTTTAAGGCACATCAGCATGAAAAAAATATTCATCTGGTACACATAAAATATTTTTATTCAAGATGCATTTAGTACACATGCACTTTAATTATATTTAATTGTAGTTTGACCGTACTTAATTAACTGTAGTTATTGACTATTACTCAGTATGGCTGGCAGTTCAGTGTGACTGGAGACTGTGATATAAAATACGCAGTGAGGTGCAGACAGTTGCATCACTAGCTGCATCCTTTCACGGGAGGAGCTTTTACAGGACCCGAGGCTGAATTCCCCTGGACTTTAACAGCGAGTCACAGCTTCCTTTCAAAATTATCTGTATTTGTAACTTTCTGTTACACTAGCTGTAGTTGCCAAAGTGAAATGGCTTGCGCACAGTCATGCTTTGCAAACACCCCTGTGCGAAGACTGCAGTTGGAACTTCCCTGTATCTCTGAGTCTCCTAGTCATTAATATGACAGCCACCAGACACCAGTCACCAGCTGTCCACTTCTCATCTCCTTTACCTCCTTACCTTCGGGTGAGTCAGCCTCCCCTCTCTGCCTGTATCTTTTCATCTCTCATTCTCTCTGTCTGTGTCTAAGAGCACTGAATATTTTATCATTATCAGCCATACACTGTGATTCAGCATGAAGGCAGTGATCAGTGTAATTCAACATTGTCACTATAACAATAATCGGTTTCATAATCATCAACAAAAAGAAACATCGTCATCCATGACTCAGGTCACAGTGACAAAAGGCTTAAGAATACACTGACCAATTTGGGCGTTGTGTAATTAAATAAAAGTGGGACTTACTCATACTTGCAGGAGCATTGCCCCACTGCGACATACATAGCGTATCCAGATGGGTCAGACAAAGATCCAAACCATGTGCTCCTTATATTATCAGCTCATGCCCACTGGCCCTCACTACATTTCATCTCAATGAATTTATGCCTCAATATTCTGACATGTTGTTCTCCCATAAAAAAGAACAGGTTTGTAAGTATAAGAATTAATTATTTATTCTGGTAGATAGCACTGAAATATTCAGAGTTCTGGACTATTTGACAAGTCAGTGTCAACATTTACCAATGTAAAATAGTTTTTACCATCTGACAAGTCTTTGCAAGAAAAGAAGTAGATAAAAAATTAATAAAAAAATAATAAATAGCTGAATTTTTTTCCGTTGTTTTAGTTCCATGTTGTTGGGTTTTTTTTTATTACAGTATCATGGGGAAACTAAAGCATGAAATCACTGATTTGGTGACATATTACCAGCAGCAGTGGCTAAAGCTAACTAACATGCTAGCTAGCCCAGATTAGTCATTTAGCTTTTCAAGCTCATAAAGCAAAGTCAAAGTCAGAGCCTGACATAATCTTTCTTCACATTCTTTTACTTCGATGTACTGCCCCTACACAAACCACTAAATAGAAAACATCTGGGCTAAATTTTCTCCAAAGAACATCATACTACCTAAGCTACACAATGTTAAAGAATCAGGTGCTAAAAATACTACAAATGCTCTGATTTAGCAGTATTTTTCAGATGTAATGGTGGAATAGTGATGTGAGGTTTAAAAATACAGTCCTCGTTCAATATAGCACTCTATATGTTAATCATAGCCATTAATTCCCTGCAACAACTAGACTTTTTAGCACAAACCTTTTAGAATATTTTCTGTACCTTTCACAGCCATAATTACAACTCGCTATTGATAGAAATGTTATTATAAGTGGAAACTGTTATTTAAAGCGAGGCCAATATGACATGAATGCTACATAAATGGGGACACAAAAACTCAGCACAGCTACCATATTGTTATTTGGCAGCCCAATCTGTGTCCTCCAAATATCCTTAAAATGCCCAGGGAATGTTTTTTTCAGTATATACAGAATCATATAAATTTAAAGCTTAAAGTAAATCCATCCATTAACACGAGCAGCCATCTACTGTACATTACACACTTATGTTTAATATCAACATGGTGGAAAATAATTGGGCCTAATGTGAAGTTTTGCGCTTCATTAGAGCGATTATCTTTCTTATGTGCACATACGCGTCATAATTGCAGTATATAGTCATGTATACAGTGTTTATAGAAACACTTAGTTGCTCATTGAGAAAATCAATTTTGGAAAGCAAAGCAAAGGCTTTTAGTAATGTGTTGAAAGTGCTGTACAAATAAAGAGTGCTCATTAATTCTACCAGAAACACTCTGTCACTAATGTGTATGCATAATCAATGAAATCAGATATTTACATTTAAAAACATAGCATAAAAATATTTTGTTTTAAAAGCATTTAGTTTTGCTCTTTGAGGGGAGTCGTGAATTGAAAAGCCATCATGAAAGCATCAGCCGCATGCTTTCATGACATGTTATTTTCTCTTTAACTGCAGCATTAAACAGTTGCAGCAATCAATGTCATTCAGCAACTTGTGATATTTTGCATTTTGCTGTTTCATGCTTGAATGTGCATCAAGAAACACCATGGAAACAATCAATCAAGTCTGGCAACACACAGGGCTGCAAATTACCCCACTGCGAAGCACACTGAGTTTGACTGCATCTGTATTTTTCATGATCTAAACTGTCAGTTCATTTTAGAGAGACAGCAGCTCCATCCCTCAGCTATTGTGAGCACTGAATCAAGCCTTAGGCTTTACAACAAGATAACCAAACAATGTGAATGAATAAATTATTAAGATATTACTGCAAAGAACATTCTTTTATTTGCCTTCACCACTAAAATCATGGTACTTAAAGGTTTGTGGATGCCAACATTTAGAAGCTGTGCACAGTAATCCATCAAATGACTAATTTTCTGGAAAAGCCTCATTGTCAGTGGATGGGAAACTGACTCAACAGAGAGCACAAAAAGTTGATCTGCAGAGTCATTGCAGGCAGCACAGATTGAATTTCTCTTGTTTTGTTCTGTAATTTAATATACCATATTAAAGCAGCACCACATGTACATTTTATTAAGGAATTTCCCTTGGTGTTGTGTTTCATCTGTTTGTGGCTGTACTGTGATTTTCAGAGATGGGAATGCTGGATCAGTGCAAAGTCTGGCTGCCTGACAGTGAGAAATGACTGAATCAACTGGGCCATATCGGTGGCACAATCACGTGTTGGAAAACACGCACTCACACTTACAAACGTACATATAGTTTGTTAATATGCATGCTACTCTTGTAATGTAATTCTTAATTCTTACCTTCTCCAATTCTTATCATTACATATAGTAATTCTTGAATTACTCTATGTGGCTTTGTTATGAGGCAAAATAAACTGCAACCATTTAATACTCTGCTGTTTATATATGCTTTGTTTTACAGGGGACATTTTTAACAAATACAAATTTTCAGAAGTAACACTTTTTAATCACTAACATTTTTTAATGTACTTATACATCTAACTAATTATTCCCCAACACAGTTGCTAAGCTAAAACCCAGTTCACAACTGGATCCAGTCAACAACTGGTTCACAACTGGATTTTAGACTGATATATGGTAAAAAATATCACCCAGGCAGATGTGATGCATGGACAAAGAGAAGCTGGTCGATTACCTGGTTCATCTGACCTCATCCAGCCAAATTTCCATGTGTGTTAATTTAATAAGATCACAAAAAATGCATCAAAAGACCTTTTCTATGTTTGTAAATGGCAATAATTTGATAAGTGGCAGAAAGTACCTTCTGCATTAACATGTGTTTGTAGACCTTTGGACTTACTGTTTGGACTACTGGCATATGGTATGGCACTGAATTCTGTTTGCTTGCTGTGTGAGTCAATGATTATCATCACTATTTTGGACACATTATATGAGATAAAAATTTTGTAAAATGTGAAATTCCACATCAAGTTTTATCTTCTCCTCATGCCAAACTAAAAAATAACTTAGGGAGAAAAAGGCAAAATAAAAAACTTTATGAGAATCACCTGCTACCAACTCCTATGAGTCATAAGTAGCTTCCTCTTTGTTGTTGCAGGATTTCGTTTGCTTTGTAGATTCATCAATCAAATTCCACTAAAATCTGCACATCGTGTGATTTTGTGGTGACTCAGAGTTTTTTGGGCGTAGCATCAGCAGCAAGGAGCAATGACAGCGTAACCTGTGTGATGACAACCATGCCTGTTTTCTTCAGAGCCACTGGAAAAAAAACTTTAAAGTCTGGCCTATAGTAAATAAAATAAAAATAATGTTTGTTATTCAGCAAACATTTAAGCATTAAATAATAGTCAGTTGATCGTCTTTTCTCAACATCTTAGTCTTAAAAAATTGTTCCGAAAAGTACTGATGTCAAGATTTCAGTTCACTGCTATCTCTTAACTGCTAACGTACTACTTCAGCATATCTTGGACATGTTCAACTTTCCAGGAAAATAAAAGGTTATATTAAAAAATTGTTTCACATAATAAGTAAGAAGATATAAAAAAACTAGACACGATATTGTGCGGCTTTCTGTTTACTAATTAGTGACCAAATTAGCTGTCAATCAAATGTCATTGGATTAAAATCTGTAGTATACATGGAAACAACATCAACATCAGCCCATTCATGGTTCAGTTTTTGCTGTTACATCTTAACCAGTTCTGACCTAGGTTCTTGCTTCAACCATATTTATTGGATATAGTTACAGATTCTCTTGCTACTACGATTATCAGTTTCGTTCGTTAAACCAAAAACATCTACTAGCTAACTACTGAATTTCCCGGAGGAACCCACCTGAGGGATTAATAAAGTTTTATCTAATCTAATCTAATCTATCTAGCTGCTCTGTTATACACAAGGAGTCACCACAGCTTATGTGAGTTAGCAGGTTTTTATGCTCTCTCTGACGCACGCCTCCCAGAGATTATATCACACAGGGATACATATAAAGTTAATGCATGAATTTAAACGCTAGAAATGCTAGATGTCAGCAAACATTGAGTTAGAAAAACTGATACTGTGACAACAATAGTCTAAACACAGTGGCAGATGTCATTAAAGAAATAACATGAACAACACACAGGGAAAAAATTATTTGAACCCTATCAAATTTTGTAAGTTTGCTCACTAACAAAGAAATGGTCAATCTATAATTTCAATGGTAGGTTTATATGAACAGTGAGAGACAGAACAGTAACCGAAAAATCCAGAAAAATACATTTTAAAAAGTTATAAATTTCAAAAAAGTTATAAATTAATTGCTGTGACACGCATAAGGACCCTCACACGGCTTGTACATTAGTACACGCTTTGTTACAGGCTCTCCTGACGTTGCTGGGCCTGGAGCAAATTTTCTCATGCAACCTCCCCAACGTGTATAGCTTTGCTCTCAGGTCCAGAATGTATTGAATCAAATTTTTCGCTGGGGTTGGACCTTCCTCCCAGTTTTCTTTAATTAGTTTTCAGTTTTCAGTTGACTGGGAACTCTCGTCGGTGCGGCCATCTTACGGCGCAACCGGAAGCGGTTTTTCCGCTTAGGTCCAACACCCTCCGTGGCTTTCTGCCGAAACAGCAACTCAAAGGGAGAAAATCCCGTGAAGGCCTGGGGCGCCCCCCGCACTGCAAAGAACAGAGGTTCTAACCAGCGATCCCAACTGGGTTCATCCTTGTGAATGAACTTCCTAATCATGGCACTTTTGGAATGGCTGGCTGGTTAACCAGCTGACACTCCGGGCAGGACGTGCACCATTGACGCACATGCCCGGCCAATAAAATCGGACCAATATTTGCTCCAGAGTTTTATCATATCCCTGCAGGTAGGTCCGCACTGCTTCAGGGCACACCATGTGACCATCAATTCGTATTACTTGGTGAAAGCCTGTGCATAGACATTCGTCACGAGACTGCTCTAATGGAAAATCTTTTGTGGAATGAATGACTGGAGCCGGCAGGGGCCTCCTCAGATTTTCTATGGGTCTGGAGACTGACTAGGCCACTCCAAGATCTTAATATGCTTCTTCTTGAGCCAATCCTTTGTTGTCTTGGCAAATTGTAACTTTTTTGAAATGCATTTTTCAGTTTTTTTTATTAATATTCTGTCTCTAACTGTTCAAATAAACCTACCATTGAAATTATAGACTGATAATTTCTTTGTTAGTGGACAAACTTGCAAAATCAGCAGAGGTTACAAATGATTTTTTCCCTGAATGTAAATGAGTAATTGTCTGAAGTGCATGTATGATTTCAGTTTGCTGAATGGCCAAGCAATACCAGCAAACATAATTAGACTACTTTGAATAGGGGTAAATGACTAAAAACTAATAATGTCTTTTAGAAGAGTTTTAAACACAACTTATGTTGTGCAGGACGTAGAAATGTTGATAGGAGCAACATCTTAGCACAAAGAAAAAGAAAGAATCCCCATCCAATATCATCTAGCTTAAAATCAAAACTCCATTCATCACTGCTAAAAGCCAGAAAGTGTGGAGAGTGAGGGAGACGTTAACACAGAAAGAGAAGGAAGACAAAGACAAAACGTTGATTCACAGAAAGAGAAAATTCGAGCAGGTAAAGACAGAGACAAGGGAGAAGTGGAAGACACAGAGATGAAGAGAAAAGGAGACACAAAGAGTGAGGGGGGAGGTGCGGCAGACTTTAGGCTGAAACCACTGCGGTGTTTAATTGCTGTAAAATAGGCAGTAAGCTTCTTCCCACCTACTCTTAGTGTTGTTAATATGCTGTTAGCCTCTTCTCCTCCTCCTCCTCACCACCAGTCCCCTGACACACACACACACACACACACACACACACACACACACACACACGCACACACACACCCTACTTACATCCATTCCTTAATGCACACATATATGCAGAGACACATCTAGTAGCTGCGACAGCACTTACACCTCTGTTTATGTGTGCATTTATGGAAGGTCAAAAGGGTTCATATCCACCTGCTTAGGCTTTTAGCTTTACATAAACAAACATGCACATATATGTGGTTTCTTGGCACGTGTATGTTTCTGTGTGGCTCCAGCATTAAGCAACTGGGGCTTTGAGAAGCTCTTGACAAGTTTAGTGAGGAGGCTGCTTCCTGGCTGAGAGCAGCCGTTATGCAACGGAAATGCCGCTCCTGTCTGCATCCACCTAAAATCTCCTTTCGGTGCCCTCCCCACTCTCCGACTTCCACAAAGACACACATAGACGGCTGCACATTTATGCACTTGTATTCAGTTTTTTCATTCCATCTGTCTCCTGTCTCCTCCTCAGGTTGCCTCTCCTACACTCCCCTCACTCCTGCCCGCTCCCCTGCATGTTAACTGAGCAAGTGGATGCTGAAGGCTTTAATCAAGGCAGCACAATGCACACCGGGCTTTGTGGTGAAGATCACTTTCCATCAGCACTGCGCCACTCTCTGTTCATCTGTCGGGCTACTGTTCCCGTTTTGCTGGTTGAATTTTTTTTGCCTTTTTGTCAGAAAGACTCAAATCTTCACACCAATGGCGCAACAGCATTGATAACCTGAAGGGTTGTAAGCTACCGGGGTGATACAGCCATTTATCAGGAAGAAAAATAGGCTCAAAATAATCACTATTGAACCATTTATCAACAGCTTACAATTCTAACATTTCATTAATACATGACGGAAAACATGACAAGTGCAAATCCTTTGCTGTCACACCTGTACACACACACACACACACACACACACACACACACACAAAGACGCTTCACTGCATTATCTTTATTTGTAATTTGGGTTATGCTTTTAAAATAGCACACAAAACTATTTATAGACATCTTCATTTTCAGGAAGAGCCTACTACAGACTCAAGTGTCATTCATTGTGATTTTCTCACCATGACTTCTCTTTGTTCTTTTTTTCCCTCAACTCTACAACCCTAATGCAGTCTTCTAAAATTTAGGCATACAGGCTACTTTTTAGTATATACATCAAATACATTTTTTAAACAAATAAAAACTAAGCAAAAATAAATTAATAAATACAAATGCACATATGTGCATGATGTGTTCAGGCTTCCCAGTGAATAACACAATCAATATGCAAATTAATGACTAATTAAAGGAAAAAAGCAACATGAATTCTTCTTACTCTAGGGAGTCTATACTGCACAGTGTGCAGATCAAGTGTGCTGGGTGAGGACTCAGACATCGGACAGACAACTAGGGATAACGCAATATTTTAGTGATAAAAGTGTAATAACAGTGATGAAATCTGTGTTGGTGTAAAAACTGTCAGGAAATTAGACAGTGAAACCTAGAAATGGTGGTGTAAAGCCTAGATTATACTTCTTTGTGGACATGGTCACAAGAAACAGGCATTACAGACCTTCGCACTAACCATTTGATGATGAAATTTACATCACTGGGACCTGAGCAGAAGATAGCAACTTGTTAATCATCCCTAGTAGTAAGTAGTCACTATTTAAGTGTGCACACTTAATCCTGTGTGCTCAAGTGTGCACATTTAAGCACCCAGGATGTGGACGGGGGCCTTAGCTGCATCCTTAAACCATCTTAAAACCCACAAGTACAGAAAAATGTTTACTAGCATAACAAAGTAGTAGATACATTATTCCAGTGCTTAATCATAATACTCCTTCTGTGTCTGGATAGTTTAACTATTGTTTCTCCCTCAGTCTGCTGTGCAGATGTCCATGTAATTTGCAAATGATAACCACAGACATCACACTGTTTATATGGCTTTATAATGCAGTGCCTTCAATTATAAAGCCTCACTCAAAATTAATTGCCCATCTGGTTTCATGACACTTTTTTATTTTGAATTCCTCTTTGTGTAAATGATTCTGTCATTTCTTTTGTGGCTTAGTTTGTCTACATAATTAAAATAGCACTCCTTCAAATTATTTACATATTACATTTTTAAATATTTGTATGCAGTTTTGTATTATTAGTTTTGTCTTGTATTACATGTCAGGAATAAAAGGAAAACTGTACCTGTATTTGTGATTTTACCACAGATTTTCTTCAAACTTGCGCCGATCACAAATTACACATGAACATCTGTATAAAACTCTGTCACACATTTAACCCAGAGTTCTGCTGTATCGCCCTGATGCTTGCTTCATGCTAACAGCTCAACTCTGCGTAGGTTGAATGTTGATTGGTTGACATGATGGCCGGAACAGGGAAGCAACACCGTGTCAAAGTTCACATGGAAAAGAAGAAAAGCATAAAAGATAAAAAGTATAAAAATAGAAATATTATAAAAAGCACAAAGTGGCTGCAGTGGACACTTTTTGTTTGTTTCAACCTTCAGTTTTTCTTCAGTTCTTTGTATGTTATAACTTTCTTCTTCTACAACAGCACGGGATCAACAACAGCACAAGCAGGAGTAGCCAACACTCTGGTTCCACCACATACTTGGGACGCTGCCTCCATCTAGCAACAGATGCTCACTACAGGTAGACAGGCTGTTCATAATTCCCTACAGTCTCCCAGCGCACTGCCAGCAGAGAACCATGTTGATCTCGTGAGGCATCTAAGGGAGGACAAGTGATGCAACCCAGCTTAACTGTGGTGCTCACCGCCAGCCCTAGTCCATTTGGTCCCTGTGACTTTGTCCTTCTCTATGAAAAAAAATTCATGTTGGAGGGTTACCATTTTGACAACGCAGAGGAAATCCAGAAACCATTTGAAAGTGATCAAAATGGTACTTCCAGCTGAACACGGGCATTTTAAAAAAGGAAAAGTGGCTAAACCTAAACCTATCCAGAGTTCAGAGCCAGCTACAAGCCAGCAGCGATGGCATGATCAAAGGATCTAAGCAGTTATGAGGAAAATTATGGAGATGAGGGAAAAAGAGAAAAGGACTGGTTTCCTGTTACCTGGCAAATTATTAAAGTACCAAAAAAATGATGTAAGTAACTGACATTTGTTTTGTTACATAAATATGCTGTACATGTGAAGATGGGTGTATAGTGCAGCTTGGGGGAAATTGTTTAATCATTTCATTTATTGTAAAAATAACAATAAATTTGCATTGAAAAAAAGTTGTCTTTTGTTTGTAAATGCTGTCAGTTAAACTTGTTTGTATTGTATCGGCAGGTCACGCTGAAATTGGCCAAGAAAATTGGAAAAAATAATAATTACATTTTTTTCATCCATGCGAGTATTTTTCCTCTCCTCTACTGTAGGTTTTAGTTTTTCGTGTTTTATTATATCTTTCACACCGTGAATATTGCTTTTATGTTTTAGGCAGATAATTAATCAGTGCTTTTTTTCTCTCTCCATATAATGCCCATTGTCAATTATGAAGTTGAACTAGTGCGATTATTAGTGAATAGATACTCCAATGTGCTTGCAGTCTTGTGGAATATAATATAACTAATTAAAGTGGCTAAAATCCCCAGTGAGGTGACAGCTGTGTATTCACACTGTACTGCACACAAACTTTTGCTGTTCTTCTGAGAGAATATTTGAACTGTGTTAGTAAAGCACAAAAAGTTTCATTAACCAACTGGCGCGGCTGTAATCTGATCTAAAAGTTCGAACCTGTGTTTCCCATTCACGGTCTGTTCTACATTAGCTACGACACAATAACATAAGACTGACTGACAACTTAGAATTCATTTGCTGATGCTGCATGGTGTGTCCAGGGGACTGTGAGTAATCCCTGTGCTTTTGTGACACTTCATCTTAACCAAACCATAAGTTCATTTGTTGCACTCATCACTGTCTAACCTCCAGTCCTCCTCTTCGCCCCAACGCCCGATACATCTACTATCCCTCTCTGCTCTGCAGCCTTCACTCACTTTTTTCTCATTTGCTGCTGTAACAAAAACAAGCTTTCCTTCCTAACAGAGAGCCATTTCAGAGTTAAGTTCCAGTCTTTAGTGGACCTCTCGAGGTACAAGCCTCTTATTATGTAACATGCTGTCTTTCTAAAATTGATGGAGTCTTCATTAATCCTATGCAAACGTACACCTATCTGGAACAACCCTGACATATTACAAAACAACAATATGATAAATTTTCCAGATTGGAGTTGTAAAGGAATCAAATACTTAGAACATATACTAGAAGGAACAGAATTTATTCCGTTTGACAGACTAGTTACACAATATGGGATCAACAAGAAAAGATTTTTAGAATATCAACAAATTAACTCTATAATAAAAAAGAAATTTAAACCTAATCAAGTTGAATTACAAACACCATCAAACGTGGAACAATTTCTTACTCTTAAAACACCTAAATTATTGTCTAAAATATACAGAAAACTTTCTAAAATAGATAAATCAGTATCCCTATTGCTAAATGGGAAGCGGATTTATCAGTCAACTTAGACCAAAACTTCTGGTCTCAGGTATGCAAAAAAACCTTTCATTTAATTAGAAATACCAGTCTTCAATTAATACAATACAAAATTCTACACAGAGTACACTACACTGGTAATCGGATGTTCAAGATGGGCTTTACGTCCTCCAACAACTGCTCACACTGTCAAGCCAATACACCGGACAATTACATCCACGCTCTTTGGTTCTGTCCACCAGCTCAGAAGTTTTGGCGCGGGATATGTGAAGACTTATCAAAGTGTCTGAAATGTAACATTCCAACCTCCCCTTTAGTGTGCTTGTTGGGCAAATTGGATGATGTCACTACAGAAACGAATATAGTCCACATGGTTTCCACTGCCCTATGCATTGCCAAGAAAATGGTCCTCATAAACTAGAAAAATAAAAATAATCTTAATTCTAACCAATATAGAAACCATCTAATAGATCACATAAGTCTTGATACAGCCTCTGTCACAACATTAAATACATCCCTCTGGGCTCCTTTGATCGGCTCCATCACCTAGTGGGGATGGTTTTGTCCCGCCTTCGCTATTGTGGTTGATGTGGGGGTAGGTACGGGCTTAGGGCGTCTGGGGATTCCCTAGGGACCTTTTTTTCCTGGAGGGCTCAATCCAGGAGCTGTGGTCGTGTCCTGGCTGGGGGCTCTGGTGGCTCTTGGGTGGTGTTTTCCTGCTGGCTGCGTGCAGCAGGGCTGCAGGAGGGTCTGTGCTGGCAGATGTGGGTTACTGGCCTGGTAACTTCTACCTTCCTTTAGCATGTCCAGAAGTCCAACTTTTTGTGCGATGGTTAGCATCTTCCTCTGCCTTTTGGGTGCTACCGCAGGTGCCTTTGACGGTGCAAAACATTTCGTTGACATTGTTGTGTTTGTTGGGGAGAAAACTTACAAACATACAGTATAGCACTTCAGAGTTACACTGCTAGCGATCGAAGATTTATGTAAATTTGACAAG
>VUQG01020223.1:0-27681 GCA_015106755.1 Etia nguti
CACACACACACACACACACACACACACACACACACACCTCCCCCACCTCCCTTGTCGACCTGTGTGAAACAGAAAACAATTGCTTCTCTGTTCTATTTTCCTTGCAGGTTGTCCACTTTTCTGCCAGGATTTCAGTGACTGTTATAGTTATATCACATGCCGCAAGCGCAGCTAGCGGGAGGCAAACAGCCTGAGGTGTAACCAGAAGATTGATGTGAATAGTCTGCCAATTTGACTGCAGTCCCAGAATTCCAGAGGAACCTGGTCTGCAGTGCTGTGTGCAGACTCATCCCTCCTGAATCCTGCAGACAAGCCAGAGACATTAGAGGTTATAGCTCTGTAGCTCAGGGTCAATAAGGGAGCCAAAACACCACTTCTGTATTTAAATAACTGGAAATTTATACACTCTCACACACTGAAGTTCCGGGAATGCCAATGTTGTCTTTTAAATTGTAAAACTTCAGTCCAAACTGTGTTAAAGAGGATATATTTCTTATTTGTAGCTATAGGAAATCATTTTAATGTTACATCTAAAAATGATTTGTATACATGTTCTAGCTTTATGACACCGCACATAACGGCTGAGTGAAATGCCAACACCAAATCGTCCAAAATGTCCCTTTTAAGTTGCTGGCTACTGACGGTGCACCATAAAACACAGTATATAGCTATACCTTTAAATACAAAGGATGGTTTTATAGCAGGTGGGGGGAAGTGGCAGCAGCTTTGAAGGCACAAACATGAATTAAGAACAGAGAAGGGCCTCACTTTTTAAAACCTCCAGGCTTAGGGATCCATAAAATGAAACATTTGGAGCTGGTGAAAGAAAAAAAACAAACATGTTACGATAGCGTATTTGCTGCCAAATATTTAAGCTATAAGTCTTAATAGCACTTTATTGTTTCCTCCTGTTAATGTGAGGATGTGGAGTTGCATCTTAAACAGACAGTGGTGCCCAAGAGTTCTCCAGATGTTTCTTTAAATCACAGAGGAGAGGAAGACTGGAGCCTCTTCTGCTATGCGGTTGTTTGAAATAACATCCATCTTGACCTCTGTCTCAGGTGAAGCTTATTTTCGAAAGGACTGGGTGGACAAACTTTAAACTATACACAAATGTACAGAAAATGTCTCAGTTTTCAGGTTTTGCACAACTTAAAATTATTTTTCTGTGGTTAAGAAACACAATTTTTTCCCCCAAATTAGAAGCAGTGGAAATTAGAAGCAAATTATTTACACAACCCCCGCTCCCCCAAAAAGGCAAACATACATCCATGGGAGTTAGCTAATCAGCTGACATTTACCCACACAATGTAAAAAAGTGACAAAGTGATATGTTACTGTAATAACATATCTTTTGTGATGCAGTAATGTAACACACTCCTTAATATCATATGCCCTGATGGGACATGATTCTAACTGAGGTTTTTTTCTTGTTTAAGGGGAGTTCTTCCTTCCCACCATTGCCAAATGCTTGATCATAAGGGATCCTCTGATATCTGGAGTTCTGCTGTTGTGAAAGAGCGCTATATAATTAAGCCCAAACCAAATTTGGCAGAGGTATTTCCACAAGATCTGAGGAACACAGTGTCTAACTGTAAGCTCTCAATCCAGTTGTCAACTTAGTGACTGAAATCAAGTGTGCGGTATTAATACTGGAGGGATAAATAAATACAGTGCCTGACTGTGACATGGAACAAATTAAAATAGTACTTCATCAGCTTTGTCAATTTGAGGTTTTCAGTAAAAGGATGAATCCAACAGGATATTTTTTGAAGATCATCTCTTAATAGGACAAAGCTGGATTTTGGCCTCTAGTTTTCTGGAGCTCTTTTGAAGGCAGCTGAAGTAATGATTAGAAAGCAAAGACAACATCTGAGATATATTTTCCACTACCAAAGCCATTACTGAAACCAGATGGGCAAGACACTGGTCCGTTTGATACCGCCTTGTTTTTAACAGGCCTTTTTATTGACAGAATGGTTTCATGTTTTGCAGTTTATGCATGTTGTACTGACATGATGAATTTCAATTCCAAAAAGCATTTATATTAAAAATATTTATCAATGGGCTGCTGAGATCTACCGCTTGTCTTGTTAAAGGGGCAGCTTCTGTGTATCCTGCACTCGAAAGTCATAGCTGTTCAACAACAGACAATTGATTAGACAGTGCTGCCCTTTGGTTAAGAAAGCATTACAGTTCACCATCAACATGAGCTTTTAATGATGCATAACTTGGGACTGGCATTTACACTCAACATACCAACACACCAACAGCCCATGAAACCACAATAAACCTGGATTCAAAGCCACCCAGACAAGAGTTTAACATCACTGGAGAAGTGGTGGGAGTAAAAACATGCATGCGTCAGAGATCCTCCGGCATGGAGATCTGGCAATGCGATGCTTTATCTTTCCATAAAGCATGCAAATGTTAGTTTGCCACGGCCCTGTTTGACATGTCAAGGCAGAAGCCAGTTGTTCTGGCAGTGTCACACATCATGTACAAAGACCAGAATAACATCTTACATAAAGATATGAGTCTGCTGGGTATCTGCAAGAAAGTTTTAAAAAAGACAAGTGTTTACATGTAGCAAAGATATAGCTTTTAGAAAGTATATATCTTAGTTTTCACTCAGACTTTATTTATATATCTTTACACTTCACTTAGTGGTATGACTGACAGTGTTCTATTTAGGTATTATATTAAAAAAAATTTGCAATGTATGAAGCTGTCCCTGGGAGAAAAACAAGACTGTCTACTTTGCCCCAGCAGGTTCGTTATTCATCAGTTACTGTATCATAACTGGATTACCTAAATAACTGAAACTAGAAAGCTGTAACACAGTAATTTTACACGTACTTTCAATGCAAGAGGTGCTTTAAGTAAGAATTACAACATCTTTTAGTCCGTGAAATTTCACTAGCAAATATGGCTCTACTGTCTCCACTGCCAGTCTTTCATATTCTGTCTTTTTTTAGGATTGTAACTCACTTAACAAATTCTCTATAGAGTCTCTATAGAGGCTGTGCATGATGTCATGTGCACATTGCTCGAGAGTAGGCTGACATATCAAATATAATACAGCCTCTGGTCATTTTAGGAAAAAAAAAAATCTGTATTTCCCAACTGGCTGTTTACTGGCTGCTGGTTGTTGCTTTGGTGAAATGAGTTGCAAAAGAGGTGCTGCACCAGAACCCTTTTGGTGTTTGCTTTTGTCACTAGCAGATTGCCTTAGTCACCTCTAGTTTGCATGATAGATGGCAACTTGTCTGTAAGAAGAAAGAAAATCTATGTGAAAATACATAAAAACAAAGGGTACCTGTTAATTTCACTTTATCACTACTTAGCCAACTTGGGTGGGGCAGCAATGTGATTTAAATAATCTGTTTCTTAAGAGACTCAAATTTTGAACAAATTTAAACTAAATGTTTCACTGCATGATAAGACTGGAGGAATGTCAGTATTCATATTTTAGTAACAATGTGGAACCTAGAATTTCAGTTCTAAAGATATTTTACTGAACCAAGTTTTGGTCCAACCACCAGAAAGAAAATGAATGACAACAAAAATCAAGAAAAAAATCTTCGCAACACATTTCAGGTTTTTTTTTAGTTTTTTTTTATACATTTATGTAAAATTTGTATGTACATGTAATAGGCAACAATGTACTGCTGACATTCAAATTTGCAATAACAGAGTGTTGAAAATGAAACACATGAGCAGAACAAACAAGAAAAACAGAATTGCCAATACTTGCTCTTTGATAAGTTTTGCAAAACTGTACGACTACAAGGCGGATTCCATGACCAAAGAATAATGAATACTGCAGACTGAACGTATACCGACAAACAAAAAAGAGATATTTAAAAAAGGCAAAATCAAGTAATCTGCCACCCAGGCTTACAAATTACTCTGTGATTGGTGTTAATGCTTCTCTTATGGTTTTCAAACAATGTTTAATGATGAAATGAATGAGTTTCAGAGAAATGTTCATAACTGCTGAGTCTTCAGTTAGACAGAATAATCATGGCAGCATATTCAGACTTCTGTCAATAAGTTATTCTACAACAAACATTTGTTTGGCTTTTAAAGTTTAAAATACACTGATTTTAAGAGTTTCTTTATGATCAGAAAGAGACATTTTACAAAAGGCTGTTGGATGTATTTATAACAGTTAGCCAGCAGATTGTTAGCCTACATTAATACAAAGCCTTAAAGTAAAAGGAAACAGCTAGCTTGACTCTACCCCTGTTTAAAATAATACATTACATTTTATTTTATTTTTAATACACAGAAAACTCTATGTAAAATGACAGTTTATGCTGTCTTTTATTAAAAGCTTTAGATAGAGACAAGCTAGCAGTTTCCTTCTTGCTAAGCTAATACTTTTTCATCTTTTTTTTCTTTCTTTTCTTTTTTTTCTTTTTTTCTTTTTTTTTTTAAATGGTAAGCTAACAGGTTGCTGGCTTTAGCTTCAAATTTACATACAAAAAGACATGTTCTTGGAAAGTGGTGTTAGACCTCTCCTCTAATTGCTAGCAAAAAAAAGAAGTATGTATATTTTCCCAAAATGCACAACAAATCCACAGACCTTTTGAGAAAGTGTGTTAATGAAGTATCTATATACTGGAAATGATTTCAGCAAGGGAGGGCTTTTACTACAATGTCCTTTTGAGTTGAAGCGGGAAAAAAGAAAACCAAACCCTTCGATTTGTGTGTCGTCACATCTTCAACATAACACGACAGACATTCCACAGTATCGGCTATCTGCAAATGTACAAAAACATAGAGATATATTAAGAGGACAACAGAAAACAAAGTTTGGGAATGCTTGTGCAAGTTCATATGTATGATGAGATGCGACCAGTGATGAAGGGGTAGGTCGCATTATTTGAAAACATTCTCAAATACGGGACATTTGTAGGTCTTCAGTTTCTTGATGGCATTTTTGAACTCTCTGCTGGACTTGTTCCACTTGTGGATGCCTGTGAGGAGGTACTGCTTATCAACCTTGCGGCCCATGATTAGATACTGGTTTCCCAAGTTGTCCAGCTGCTGGCAGGGGCAGTCAGCACCATTCTTCAAGTACAACACTAACTTCTTTGTGTCCTTCTTCTTCAGGTTTCCCGGTTTCAACATCTTCTTCTTTTTCTGCAGGATCACCTTACGGTCCGTGTTTTCTCGCTTTACCTCTTTGATCTTGGCCTTGAAAGCTGTGGGTGGAGGAACAACAGAAAGATGACTTTACTCTAAAATGTAAATGACATTTTGAACAAAATGTGCTGTACAGTGCTGCCAGCTCCTGGTAGTGTCGCGCACTACTAAAATTAATCATCGTGAAGGACATTAGGCAGGTCAGTCTCCCGTGATCAGATATAAGGAAACATGCCACTGTGGTTTCCCATTCTTTACAGATGATTCTTAACCCTTTTTACCTCATATACACAACAAAGTTTTGCAACTGAGTACCGTTAAAATTCAAGGAATCAAACCCATAAAAAAAACTCTTTACAGTTCAATTATAGAATTAGTGTAATATTAAACTTTAAGAGAAGGTTTTGGGTGCTTTAAACTTGCATTTTTAATATCATTTATGGGGAACTATGATTGCAAAAAATGAATTCCTATTGTATAGAAATGTATGGGAAAATACTTTCTATTTGAGCTTAATTTAAAAATTCTTGTTAAATCAGTTATGGTCTCAATCGCTGCCATACTCAATACAATATGATGTTCATTTTATAAATTAGGTTCAAAAAGGAGAACTATTGCCACTATTGGTGGCTCAGGTCAACAGTATTGCACAATAACATGGATAAATGATGAATAGCTAGCACAGGCCAAGATACCGCCTTAGAAAATTTGCTGTTTACAAAGGTTTGATTAAAGATTGGATCACCATTTATTAATAATACATAAGTAATTTAATTCAAATAGACTGAAACTAATATTCCCACAAAAAGTGCATTGTTGCAAATCGTGTTCATGCAAAAGAACTTTTCCATGATCCTCTTAATTCTGGGGTTTAGCCTAATACTAACAAATAATGTGGTATTTTTTTTCAGTGATTTCTGATGTTCAAAGACCAAATCCAATTATGGACAAAGCCACTTAATTTTTCTGGTTTTCACTACATAAAAAACAAACAAAAAACAAAGCACAAACAAATTCTCAGGAATACTGCACTGGGCTTCCAGCCAGTCAATGTCGAACCACATAGGGGTAGGGTTAGGTTGCATTTTAGCCACATGGTAAACAACCAATGTTTCAGAAGCTAGAAAATGTTCCCTTTCAAATCCAGTCTCTTACCTGCACATCACAAACACATCACTAGTGACCTGGCGGATGTCAAGAGGTTAAGGTGTAAATGTAGACAAAGCACGTATCTTTATCACAATTAGCAATGCAATATAATCATTTTTTTCTCCTTCATTTAAGTCCAGGGATGTCCAAGGATCTTTTTCAGATTGACGAAAATACCCCTGATCTTTGACTAAACTCTATTTAACCTTCTAATCTCTAAGTTTCCTCTGAGACAGAGCACGAGCTGGACTTTGGTGGTCCAAATTTCCATAACCCCACACACATTATGACCTGTCATATAGTATATCTAGGTGCGTTATGTCTGACTTAACTGACACTTGTGTCAGGATAAATCACGAGTCAAGCTGGGAATAAAGCCTTGTGACCTTCAGTAGCGGAACAGCCTGAGTGAGCATTTCCACACTCCAGTAAGAAGAGAACAAACTTAAGCTTCAATCTAATTTTCTCCACTATTTTAAACACCAGATCACTTGCTTTTTTACAGAATTGTAGTAGACAGAAAAACCTGTACTGGATCCTTGCTCTCCAATTGCACTTGTATTGCTAATTGCTAATTAAAAAGTGTTGAAAAAAAAAAGAGCCTCCCCCTGTATTAAGAGTGCACATGGTACGGATTAAGACTTATCCCCCGTCAAACAGTCTCTGTGAGGGGGCTTAGTGTTCAGAGAAGTCAAAATGGGCAGCAGTCATAATTAGCGTGTAATAAAAGAAAAGGTCTGGCCCACCACTGAAAGGACTTCATCTTGATAAATCCTCCATCCTCGATAATCCTTTGACGCCCTGAACTTTCTTTGCACCTCGTGTTGTTTGAGGGCTTAATCTCTTCTGCAGCAGAATACAACAGGACGTTCAGATCATCAAATAACTGACAACAGTGCTTTTCTTTTCCTCATGGTCGGTGAAACCGCCCTTGGTTGGGTTTCTTCCTACATTAGTTTTTGAGATTTTTAAAGTCAACAAAATAATAAATTCACCTTAAACTGTGAAAAAGAAAAAAGAAAAGAAAAGAGAGGATAGCCTTTTCTGTGAGAAAGCCATTTCTACAACAGATCAAATCTGCCCACTTAATGCCTATGTGTTGCTCTCTACAACTTGGGTGGTGATTGCAAAGTCATAACCTATAACATTGGCATATTATTGGGAAATCTGCAGGGTATGAACATGTTCACGCTGACGTGACCGTGTTTTCAGAAGCTCTTCCTGGATCAGAAGATCAAACAATACTCTTACATGCATTTTGGCCTTCCAGTTTTCCTGTGACAAGATTTTTATTTGAGTAAGAATTTTAGGTAAAAATCCACTGTCAATTAGTTGGCTGTTAAGAAATTAACGTTATCGTCACTAGTTATATTGCCACTGCTCCACTCCAGTGACAAGGTAGTAACCCACCAGATTTACAATGTTAAAAAAAACTAAAGGTCAGAACTAGTACACATATGCAACTTATAATAAAGGTTTTCATTTTTAAGGGTCAAAAATAGATGATTCTTTACCAAAAAAGGGAACGTCTTCGGTGGAATCAAATATATGTGCATGCTGCACCTTTGTTACAGTACAAAAGTTAAAAGGAAGTGATTTGGATGATTTTACGCATGCCAGCACACTAAAATAAAATGACTTCTATTGTGAAATTTCTTTTTCTTATGTTGTCCCTGAAACCTGACTCGATTACCTCTGCTGGGTCAGATGTATTGATGGGATCCTTAAGTGCCCAACATGTCATAAACCCAGCAGGAGGGTGTGCAGTGCTCCTCATTCACAATAATGGAAATGCAAGTGGTCCAAGCTAGACTGAACAGTCATCCAGCACAGGAATGCCCTGTTGTTTATCACATCAGCAAAGGGAGGGAGCAGTTCGGAAAAGGACAAAGTGAACTGTTGGAAGCCGAGGAGAGATTTAATTGAAGGGCTTCTGGAGGTTTTGGGACAATGAGGTACCATAAAACCTTAAGCACGGAGAAAAATTGCAGTGGGAAGAAAAAGCCGATGTTGGGATGATGTTTGAAATCATTTACAGCTGAGTGCAGCAAATAGGATGTGTGTGCATAAATATATGCCCGACAGCTAGAGGAATCATTAGGATTTCAGGGAAATAAGCGATATTTGGCCCTCACCAGGGAAACCTGTTACTCGTTCCACCAACTCTGATCCATTAGCTCGACAACACGCAACTTACAGCCATCCTTCCTCCTGTGCCAGTAAAACTCCACATCCAACGGCCACAAGTCAAAAGTTTCACCACAGAATTCTCCACTTTTATCAAACCGCATGGAATAAAATCAAACATGCTCAATTTAAATGCTGGGAATCACTGCAGTGCAATGATAAAGACTATTATTGGCCTCTTTCATTTTGCATTTTAAGAAAAAAAACTGCACACTTCATTCTAGGCCAGTCCTCCTGCAGCTTCAAGTAAATGAGATGGACAAAAATTCTAATTCACTGCTAGGTTGAGGATTTTTTTTTAATGAATACATGATTGGTCCATGCAGATTAATAAAGGCTTCAGTCTCTGGTTCATCCCTCGAGCCCCTCTGTGGTTTTCCATCCCTGTGTTTCACCAAGAAAAGAAAAGAAATCTATCACATCTATTTTTGCAGTCTTCTCCAAACAAAACAGGCTTGGATTTAAGACGCTGCCTTGTTAAAAGTTTACTGTCCAAATATGTTTTTGGAAATCAAGAAAGATATCGGGATGACCTTTTGGGATAAAACACATAAAGATTTAAGCGTGGGATATTTCCATCTGCACATTTTCCTTTTTGCTCAAGACAAGGCATTAATTCATGTTTAGCTTCTGCTGTTTAGCTGCTGTTGGATGTATTTATAGTATTTCTCCACAGACCAAAACTGAATTCCATCAGTCTGCTGGAAAAAAAAAAAAATTAACAAACAAATCTTTGGCAAGCTGCAGCACTGTGTCGTGTCAGGCTACGCATTAGTCGTTTACCCGCCACGATCGAGCCATACTGAAGCAATAGAGAAGTTTGTTGCATTCCAGACTGCATCCCTCCCTCGCAGGGTCAACACAAGCAACAATGTCTCATCCTCAGCCTGACACTAAATCTGTCTGTGTATCCTCATATGTCAGCTGGTTAGGCGACTTATGACAAGCAAGCAAAACAACATCTGTCTTCATCCAAGATGAAACAAGCCAATAATGCAGCCCGCTCCTCTTGGCAAACCGGGACGCAGACTCAAAGGGGCGAGTCCCATCACCGCAGCATAAACACCGATGAAATTTGTTAAACAAATGTAACTTTAAACTTTTTCTTGAGAACTGGAAGAATGTGTGTTTTCAATGTGCGTCCAGTCTACGTTTGCTTGGCCTGGCACCTGGAATTCGTGCTGCCACAAGCTTTGGTGAATAAAAGATGAAAGTAGAACAACTTGCATCTTGTGTGCATCATGTGTGTATTATCTCTGGAAGTTCTCATGTCTGCAGTTCAATCTGTGTTTGTGTTATTAATTGAACTCAAAGCTTTCAATTTCCTTTTTTTTAAGTACATATGGTTTATACTGGATTCCTCATGTAAGACCTCCAAATTTCCACAATTAAAACAAGTGCCCTCATCAGCTTAAGATCGTCCTTCCTTCCTGTTTTTTTTAATGTTGTTTTCCATTCCAGTTGGACTGAGGATCCTCTAATGAAAAGAATGTGTGAAGCTGGCTGCAGCAGATTCTGATCCATCTCTAATATTTCCAAATAGGCTCTGACATGTTCAAAACCCGCTTCCAAATCCCCTTCAGAATATGTCTTTAGATTTGATAATGTTCCAAAAGAACATTTCTGGTACGACCTAAGAACATGACTGCGGAGCCGAAGAACGGCCTTTCAAAATGAACAATATCCTTCTAAAACTGATCTGTTAAAAAAGACTGCTGATCATCACCATGCTTTTAATCTTACAACTACTACTAAAGTAAAAAGTCAACATATCAAATGCAGAAAATGAGAAATTGTGTTGTCTTTCAGCACTTTTAATTCGATGCAGGAAACAGGTTTCACAAAGTTGAGAAAAGGTCAACGAAAGACTGGAAAAGTTGTGTAATGGTAAAGAACCCCTTAAGGTGGAACATGAGACGCTGACTTAACTGTCAATAATAGATTCAGTTGGTGTAAAAAGAACATCCCTGAATGGGTTTCTTGAAATTCAGATGGGAAGACGGAGAGCACTTCTCCCTTAAAAAATTAGATCAATGGGAAAATAGCTCCACAATTTAAAATTTTCTCAACCTAACATTGTGAAACATTTGGAGATTTCATATCTTTGGTATGCAATATGATTGAAAGATTAAAAGTATTTGGAAGAATCCCAATAAACAAGGAACAAGGCCAAAAATTCAGTTGAGAATAGCTGTGAATTTTAGATCCTTGGGCAGCACTGCATTTAAAACAGCAAGTTCTCTGGTAGAAATCACCACACGGGCTCATTTCTGAAAACCTTTGTAAGGAAACACAGTCTGTCACTGTGTCCATAAATGCAAGTTGAAATTCTAATTCAGTGGTTCTTAACCTGGGTTCGATCGAACCCTAGGGGTTCGGTGAGTCAGTCTCAGGGGTTCGGCAGAGCCTCCGCCGTGACATGCACGGCTCATTTTGTGCACCAGTAAAAAACATATCTATGTCTTGAATTTGAACAAAATCATATTTTATTTTTTACTAAAGAGGGGTTCAGTGAATGCACATATGAAACTGGTGGGGTTCGGTACCTCCAACAAGGTTAAGAACCACTGCTCTAATTAGTAAAGCTCTGCATTCTGTTTTCACTCTGATCTTATACTGAACGCTCTGACCAAACACGGTGATACCAATTAGGCTTCTGCTCACTTCATGTTTATGGAAAAAAACATGAAAAAAAACATGCACTACTAAGAATGACATTTAAGGAGCATCCCAAACTAGTTCGAAACAGGTTTGTAATTGGGAAATCACCTAACAACCTGAACTAAGATTTTAAATGCATAACGCTAACACTAAAGTAAACACTAGCAATTTCTAACATCTGAATGAAATCCAATGCCTTGCATGTAGCAAATAGTTACGTATATTAATTCTCATTTACCCGATAATTCTGTGTTACAATTCTCCAGCAATAACCCAGCAGGGTTTCCTCCATTGTATTAAGTTGTGGCCTGTGCACTGGAGTTTTACAACTAGAGCGATTAAGCTTGCTAATGGATCTTATTAGCCTACTCTTCCAGCTGACCATTTGTAGATTTAAAATAACAGTTTGAGAAAAAGCTATAGAAGAACAGAACGCTAAAATTCTATTTTTAAAAAAAAGGTATTAAAACAAACAAACAAATGTTGGAAAGCAAGTTTTCAGAACACCTATCACTCTTGAATGCTAACCAGGATGTTAGTTGTGCTTCTGAGTGGAAATTTCTTGTTGAAAGTGATACCACATATTAAATATAATCTTTATTAGCCTATATTAGCTTAGATGTATGAACTATTTCACTCAAAGACTTTCCAGCTCAGTTAGATTTTATTACCATAGAACCAGTTCACTAGAACAGCTATCTCGGGGCTCTTCATATTACAAGATAATGGTTGCAGAATATTAACACAAGTCAAACACCCAATGTCAACACAATGAGAAAAGAATTCTTATCTTTTTCCATGAAGAAATGGTATTAGCATTTAAGAATTGTTTTTGGAGATGGTTTATCATTAACTTTTTTTTCCATTTAGGATATGCAGAAGGTAATCTGTAACATCAGTCAGCCCAGACAACAGAACAAACATCCCACTTTACAACCACAAAGACCTGCCACTTAAAGACTTCAATGACCCCAATTCATTAGTCACAGAACATCATGGTCCACCAGACCAGAAAGGGATAGTATGTCTAACTAAGAGATAAAACGTCACATTAAACTGAACTGCCAAATATGACCAAGTACCACCAGGACACAGTGTACTATGGGGGGAAAAAAAATAAAAGTTGCACACTTTATAAAAACTTTATGTACTTTGAAGATGGGAGATAAAGTAAAGAGTTCTTTTGATTTTATGCAGTGCATCCGACTGTCTGTGTTTTGTGGGTGTTGGGACGCCGCTTACCAAACTCGCTGGCACACAAGTGTTCTAGAATGGTGTCTGTTTTCATTTCGTTGTCACATGGAGGGCAGATGGGAGAGTAACCTGTGGATGAAAAAACACAAAAAAAAAACAAAGAAACAATTGGACAAGGAATCAGTGCAAATAGGAGGCAAAATGTCAAATGGAATTTACGTCACCTGTTTGGGGACCAGGTCAGGAGCCCTCATATTCAACTTCAGTCAGTTATCCTGCAGATTTCTACACATCTAAACATCTCTGTGCATGCACAGATCCTGATTAGTGTCCGTGGTCAGTCACCTACTCCCTTGGGTTTCGTACACTCTGATGACCTGATGTCAGTGAGGAATGTCTTAAGCTTTTATAGCCAGCTGTAACTAAGAGCTGCAGTAAATGCTCTTCTTTACTTTTTGCTACACTGAGGCAGTTTTCAAAATGGATCTGCTCAACACTCATCTATACACCTATAAAAAAAAAGCATTATAAATGTGTAAGGAATAAATGGTAATGATATTCAATTCAACCTTAAAGGAATGTTCTGAGATTCCAGAGTTTAAAAAGGGGGCTTGAGTGTAGAGGTGTATAATAGCAAGCTCAAAGACAAAAATCCCAAAAGAGCCAAAAAGTGTTTTTGCCAAAAAGTAACTCAGTTGAGGCATATCTGCGAACGTTTTACTGACATGATTTTTCAATTTTTTTGAATACCACAAACGATCGCTTCATGCCAAACAGCTGAGCCGACCTTCCAAACAAACTTGGACCTGCATCGCGATCGCAGCATCCTTGCAGCATTTACCCAAACCGACTACACTGTGGTGTCCCGCTGTGGGCCTGGATCGATCAAGCAAAGGGGAAGGTAACAGCCCCTCTACTCTCGTCCAGTTGTCCATTTAAATGTGTTTAACGAATGCTTGTGAAAGCGTCGCTCGGGTGTGAAGTGCTTGTGAAAACAGACAATGTTTACAGAGTCACTGGGTCCCTTCCCCTCTGTGAGCCTGGTTCAACTTTAAATCACTTATCACAGGTCCGTATGCTGCAGTATTCAAGCACTGTTAGCTGCACTCTATTAACAATCATTAATAGCTGAGGAGATTAGCCTGCCTTTGTTAATGTTTATCAACCTGAAGATCAGATACTGAGAGACTCTCCAGAAAACAAAACTCTGAGTAGCTGAGCTTCAGCTGACCTGTGGGAACAGGCTGGCTTTATTTAACACCAGTGCTGACAAATGATAACAGGTGAAGTCTGGAGAGCATGGAGCTCTGTGTGGTCCCCCCGTCTTACCTTACACCCCCCCAACAAAACACACATTCACAAACACATCCCTTCTCCCCCCAAAGATACAGTGAGCTCTGTGTTATCGCAGGAAGATCCACAGTCCCTCCATTTATGGCCAACATGTTCAGTGAAGGGTTTTAGATTGAAATATAAGTGGAGGCCCCACCCCTTTAACTTCATGGTTCGAGTGAATGAGGCAGTTGTAGTCCCTACACCCCCACCCCTTGGCGTACACCTCAGCTCGCCTGAGCAACCGATAGAGAACCTGGCACTGCAGCCCGGCTCTCAGCTTTATCATCCAGAGAATTGTTATTTTCTGCGATTTTTATGGGCTTCTCTGGCATTTCTCAACTTGGCTTGCAGAGGTTAGTGCTGGAAGACAGTTTTGCTGGACTAATGCTATTGCCCTCTACAACCCCATTTGCTGATGCAGCGTCTTGGGGAATCTGCACCAAAGCAGCCATTAGTGATAGATGATAGGGGTAAAAGAATGTCCTTGGGAGCTCTGTTTACAAACCGCCCTCCCAACGTCAACTTGGATGCCGATTTTCCAGATCTTCATGTTTTTATGAGATGCGCAACATTTGCCAGAGCATAGGGATTAAATATATTCAGGTATTCGCATTTTTTTTCTCCAACCTTTTTTTTCTTTGTTTTTTTTTTTTGCTGCTTGACTTCCTCCCAGCATTGTCCTCCAGCTCAGCGAACACCTTGAAATAAATGACTAACATCTGTTTGAGCTTTTGCAATATTACAACATCACTCCTTGTCAATAGCAAGCAACTTCACCTGCACATTAAAGCCAGGAGATTATAGAGTGAAAGGAAAACGTAAACGTGATAGACTTTCTTTAAAAAACATGAGGGGTGGTGGGGTGTTAAAACGGGATCAAATCCAGGTTGTCACGGCTGAATTTGCTCCCCCAAAAGGTCGCATTTGCTTTGTTTGTGCTCGGATTTGCATCTGCAAACACACTTTTCACCCCTGAAACAACAGTCGCATGCCCATTTAACTGGATGGGTGTCGTCTTTTACATGGTGGCAAAAGTGCTGGCTGTTTGTTTTCTAAGTGAGCTAGTTAGTCAGGGTTAAGTAGTAAATACTATATTAAGAAATTGGAACTGATTCAAAGAATGAATAATTTATTCATCAAGCTACACTGCAAAATATCTCATTTTCAACTTCTTCCTTATGAAACAACTTGGAGATTTTTTCTGTCACTGGAATTTTAAGGGAATACCTTTAAAAAAATCAAATATAAATCCCTCACCTGCACTCTTTATCTAAACATGTTTTGGAATGAATATATTATCCATCCATCCATTCTCTTCCGCTTATCATTATCAGGGTTGCAGGGGTAATATATATATATATATATATATATATAATATAATTCTCTTAAAAGGCTTTCAACTTTATATTGAAGTTTGACTTCAAATTTCTACATTTAAATTTCACCTTGAGAAATTTAGTTGATTTAACAAAATGAATAAATTTACAGGTTTGTTTGTTTCTTTTGTTAGTTTTTTTTGTTTGTTGTTGTTGTTTTTTGGGGGGCCGTGGGGGGGCTCCTGGCCTCAGTTCTGTCAAATTTTGATTACAGCCCTGGGATTTAGTATTTTGTGTCATTTCTACCAATGTTTTCTTATTTTGGTGTCAAGTGATTTCGTGATTAATTTAAAAAATAAAAATAAATAAAAATATACATCATACAGACAGCATGTTAATAAACCTTTTAAATGGCAGGTTTATGCCCAGGAAATATTCAGCTACTAATTTGCCACATTTTTCCTTGTCAAACATTTATTCACAAATATACAGTGTGTGTGTGTGTGTGTGTGTGTGTGTGTGTGTGTGTTTGACCTTTTGAAGGTGCTGTTACGTGAGTTACCTGTGGGTTTTGTAACCTCTGTGGCGTTGGGTGTCGTCATGGCAATGCACACTTCACCTTCGGGAAACTTGTCACAGGTGAGCATCTCCGGCCAGGGGAAGCCGAAGGCCTCCATGATGGGGGCGCAGCCGTCCCTCACGGCCTCACACATCCAGCGGCACGGGTAGATGGGCCGCTCCAGGCACACGGGCGCAAAGAGCGAGCACAGGAAGACCTGCGTGTCCGGGTGGCAGTTCTTGTGCACCAGAGGCACCCAGCTGCTGGCCTGCTGCTTCACCTCGGCCATGGTCTCGTGCTCCAGCAGGTTGGGCAGCATCATCCGGTTGTAGCCCACGTTGTGACAGAGCCGCAGGTCGTCCGGAATGTCCACGCACTGGGGCGACTTGCCGTAGACGGGCGTATTCCAGGCCATGTACTCGTACTCTGACGCCCTGCACCCTGACAGGAGTGCCACCGTCACCAGCAGCCGGATCATCCTGCAGAAGCACTCACAAGTAGAGCTCATGATATGTCTTTGCAGCCACTCAATAATTGCTAACCGGAGTGCGAGGCAACACTCAGTTCATGAAGAAACACACAGCGACAGCGACGCAGGAAAAAAGCGCTCTGCAATAAGTCCACTGTCTCCTCTGGCTGTAGTCCCGCTGCTGGGCTGCGTGCGGCTCCTGTGAGAGTTTGGGGAGGTAATGCGCTGAGACTGTGCCGAGCTCGGAAACAAGAGGGGGTTGTAAAGTGCGCTCTGACCAATCGGAGCGCGTCTGCGCCTTTTGGCATTCGGCTGTCAGTCAGAGCGCTTAATTACCGCGTGTGTAAAAACTCCCCGGGAGACTCCCCAGCGTTCCCTTTGCGCTTCCTTTGTCGGTACAAAATAATAATAATAAAAAATGTATTTGGATATGTAAGCAAAAACTGGGAATACTTTCAGACTGACTGGGGTGTAGGAATAAGGTCGAATAGAAGTTGCACAGCTTTAAAGTGTGACACTGGGAACTTCACGGCTTTGTTTTATGCTTGTAACAAGAAAGTAGTGCAGGGAGCAACATGAGGCCATCGCCTCCCCGAATGTGAGGAAATCCTGATTTGATTCATATTAAATAAAGAAACTCTATAAGCTTGTTGCCATCAGCTGTTACTGTAGGGAGGCCTGAAACAGCCTAAACGCAGAAACAACTCCAAATGCATTTCTTTTCTTTCATTTTCATCTATTGTTGTTTTCCTTTCATTTTTACACCTGTACATATTTACTTATCTGTTATTGTTTTTTATTAACTCATTTATTCTTTTCGCAATTTATGTTCTTCCATATAATGGAGCACAAACCCAGATCATCTCCTAGAGCATATCCACTGTAGTGTCTGGCTGCTGCACTCATTATTTGGTTCGGAAAATATGATAAACAAATAAAAAATCGACTTTTATAACTGAGTCAAACATGATACTTTTGGGTGTCATCTTTGACTCAGCAAAAAATAACACTAAAAGCTTTTATCACTTTATTTGCTTGAAGGTTCAAGTTTCTTTTAGGGTTTTGGATTTCAGAGTCTGAGCCAAGACTTAGTGAGTAATAATAATGATGATAATAACAATAATAATAATAATAATAATAATAATAATAATAATAATAATAATAATAATAATAATAACACTTATTTAGGGGCTTTCTTTTAATTCCACTGCTTGTAAAATGTCCTGCAGGGAACACACCGAGGCCCTGAGGATAAGAAGCCTCCCAAGTAAAGACAGGATATAGTGTTTTCACTCATAATAATTATCTCTGCAGGTGAAAAGTTCTGAAGGAAAATACCTGATAAGCTGCCTCTGGGAGTTCTTGGGTACATTAACTTATCAAATGGGGAGCTGATGATTTAATACTGTGCTGTTTGTGCTTGTTGTACTTGCAGCCTGCTGGGGAACACTTTTCTTATCCAGCTCAGTTTAACACTTGAGGCTAAAGTCAATTTGCTGAGCCCCGAGTGTCCATCTCCTCCCTCCTCCCTGGCCTGGCCCTATCCCATGATAAGGGCAAAGGTGTGAAATCCCTCTATTTAAATGGAGGTCAATTCCATTGTGATGTTAACAGCCCTTGTAGAGCAAGAGGAAAAAGAAAACAAAAGACTTAATTTGATTTTAAGTGTGCACATAGCAAACAGAGGCCTTTGAGAGGAACGGCCTAGTTGAACTTATAGAATAAATGTGTTTACAGCTGTCTTTGCTGCAAGAGACGCCGCTCACCTAGACATTTTCCTCTCATTGAACTGAGGCCAAGAGAAAATGTTCTGCAACAGCACACAGAATGTTTAGTACATCATGTGCAGGATGGATGGACGGTGACAGATGGTACCACTTTAAAGAAAAAACACGATTTACTCGGTGCAAAAGCTGAAATGAAAAATAAAGATGTTGAAAAAAAAACTGTAAATCATCTCAGAGCTATAATCAAATCAGAAATAATCCAACTTCAGATTGCTCACGAGTTAAATTATCCATTAACTCAGACCTCTGTGCTGCAATCTGCATGCCAGAGTGGTGATGTGTGCTCAAAAGAAGGCCAAGTGATTCTCTGAAGCACTTTAAAGATGACACCTCAGTTAACATTTCAAATTAATGGTGAAGGTTTAACAAGCAGGGCTGTGTTTGAGGCGATGCTGTACAGACTGCTTTATGGGCTGATGGCATCCAACAACAGTTTGTGCATAGGTGGTTGCTAAAGCAAATTCCAAATTTTGGAGACAGGAGGCTTGTTTTCTTTTTCTTCTCCAGACGAGACCTGGCTTTGCTCAAATGCATGGGGAAGCCTCCCATCCAGCGTGACAGGCCTGCTAAAAACTACCGGCAGCACAGCAGCAAGCCAACAAAACTGAGCGAGACAAAAGAAAGGCTGCAAGAGGAGAGGTCTACAGTGACTTTCCATTTGAGAACAGAGCAGAGAAATGGATACTACCTAAAAAAAAAGGTCCTACAAACAAGAGCATTTAGGCCCATTAGGCTCTGGTGCTTTAACAGCGTGCGACTTACACAAGAAAGACTAAATATTTGGACTTATAGGCCTGCAGGAGAACAGAGTTTCTCAAAGACCACCAATCCATCTATATTCACCAGGGTTTAAAGCCACAGTCTGGGTCTGGGGGTGCATGTGCATGTATTGCCTTGAAAGGGCATATTTGGCCCTGGCAGAATGAACATGTATGTCGTTAAGCATCTGTCACCAGCGAGCCCTGGCTAAACACTGGATCTGCTCCAGAACACGACGTCAGCCGCGCGCTGATGAGGTGCATGACGGACGCTGAAAAAAAAAAAGCTTCATTATAACACTGTCAAGGTTTGGAGAAACAAGCACACCTGCTTTTTGTCAGGTAACACTGGGAAAGTGTGGAGAGCTTCTTGATTTGGCATCATTTTATTTAGCAACGGCCTGCAAGGTTTCATTTAGCTTTGCCGAAAGTCTCATGAGAAGACCTTTATGATGGATGAGGTGTGCTTGACTTTTCCATGAGCAGATCTTTAGAAAGATTGTCTTGGAAAAAACATAATTGCTGCACCATGGGTGATTGGAGAATGATTGTGTGTGTGTGTGTGTGTGTGTGTGTGTGTGTGTGTGTGTGTGTGTGTGCGCGCGTAGACTTCCAAGAACTGAAAGTGGTGTATCTTATTTATGACCTTTTCTTTACAGTGTTTCTGACGAAGATGGATAGAGCTCTGTGCATTTTTGGAGCTGTATTATATCAGAAACATTAGAAGGAGGAGACATGGCACTGCATGAATTCTGGATAAAAATCATTGGGAGAAATTCCACAATGCTAAAGATGGTGGTTGTCCTGCCCCCAAAGAGCTGATCGACAGCCAAATCTGGAAATATACGAACCACGTGTTGCTCTATAACATGCAAAACAGCAGAGGTTCGTGCCAGTTTCAGCTGTATCCTGTATGTCTGCTGGTCATAGTAAAGATGTAGGCCCCTACTGCAAGCAAAGACAATAAAACAATAACATGAATTAACATGGACATGGGATTGAATTGACTAAGCTGCTAATTAAGTCATAACGCTGTGTAACTTTGTGCATGTGCAGTGGACGTATAATCTGCATGGGGGGAAAAATGTTTTCTAAACCCTATTTTGGGGCAAAATCAGAGTTTATGAAGTGGTTTCGATCAGATTTGACTGGCAATTCTGTGCAATCAGTCTGTGCATGATCCCAGTGATCACTGAAACTGATGTTCTGGCTTTTAATGTTGATGGATCATAATTACTGCCTGGGTCCAACACACCATTAGATGACCATCTCTTCCTCCAGAGCCACAGCCATCCCCCAGTAGTATTTATATGTTAATGTCCAACTTCAGTTTGGTTTGAAGTCAAAAAGCAGGTCTCTTCCTCTTAACTCCATAAAGGCATAATTATGTATGATATTATTTAGCATCACCAGATATCTAAGAAGCATCTCTTTGTGGGACTGCGGGAGGAAGCCAGAGTACTCAGAGTTCATGCATGCAACATGCAAATGTTCCAAGAGGTTTGAACCAGGAACTGTCTTACTGCGAGGATAACCACTGCATCGTTGGGCTGCCAAACATCCAATATGATTGTGTTGTTGGAGGACTTGGCTCATGCATGCAGATATCCTCCATATGAAGGATTAAATATGAAGGTAACAACAGGTTTTGCATAACTTTATACTGTATTGCCACTTCTGCCAGAGGTTATACGCTGCTAAAAACAACAACAAAAACAACAAAAACATTAAAGGAACATCTTTTAATCAGACTGTACCATCAAATCAATAAAACCCCCAGGAGACTAATCTAGTTGGTTAAACAGCAGAGGAGGTTGTTAATCAGTTTCGGTGACGATAGCGCTACCTGGACTCGAGGACCCTGTACAGAGGTTCCACAGGAAATCCAACTCCTCCAGGATGGCACATCAATATATACCATTGCCAGATAGTTTGCTGTGTCTTCCAGCATCTTCCATATATATAGGGGGGCATATCCATGTAGAGACACACAGACCTCTACAGGCTAGGCAACAGCACCCCAACTGCCATTAAATATCAGAATGAGATCCTTGGACCCATTGTCAGACCCTACGCTGGTTGGTCCTGGGTTCCTCCTGGTGCACAAAAATGCCCGGCCTCTTGTGACAAGATTATGCAGGCAATTCCTGGAGGATAAAGGAACTGATATCATTGTCTGACCAACATTGTCAGACATACACACAAGCACGTTGAAGCCATACAAATTACTGACTACCGTTTTGAGTTTCTGCAAAGAAATTTCAGCAAAATGGACTAGCCTGCCACATCATTTTTTTCCACTTTGATTTTTGGGTGTCTTTGAATTCAGTCCTTTTTAGATTAATCATTTTCATTTCCATCAAATGATGTGGCATTCTTTCATTCCTAAGACATTACTCAGTCCATATCAGTATAGATAAGCAGCATCTTTTCCCCATTGGGATGTGATGTGTTTTCAAAGTGTTCCTTTCAGTTTTTGAGTAGTGTATGATTGGTTTGCTTTGTTAAAACACCAAAACCATCAATTGATCCAGGTTTCTTAGCTAATTATAGGCCAATCTCCAACCTTTTAGCTACAAAAGTCTTGAAAAATGCTAACTGATCATCTGCACAGGAATGGTTTATTTGGTCTATTTGGTTTCAAAGTTCATCACTTTACAAAAACAACATTAGTGAAGGATAACAAATGATCTTCTTATGGCCTCTGACAGGACTCTTGTGTTTGTCTCGCTGGACTGTGCAGCATTCATTACTGCTGACCATAATATTTTATTACAAAGATTAGTAGGCACTGTAGATGTTAAAGGTACTGCACTGCAGTGGTTTGAATCATGTCTATCTAACAGACTCCAATAGGATCATGTAAATGGAGAGTCCTCTTCACACACTAAAGTTAATTATGGAGTACTACAGGGTTCCGTGGTAGAACCAAGCCTGTTTACATTATACATGCTTCCCTTAGGCAGTATCATTCGAAGGCCTAGCATACATTTTTACTGCTATGCAGATGACACCCAAATTTATCTGTCCATGAAGCCAGATAACACACACCAATTAGTTAAACTACAGGAATGTCTTAAAGACATAAAGACCTGGATGACTTTTCTGCTTCTAAATTCAGATAAAACCGATGTTATTGTACTCGGCCCTAACAATCTTAGAAATCTGGTATCTAACTAGATGCTTACTCTGGATGAAATTGTCCTCCAGGAACTATGAGGAATTTTGGAGTTGTTTTGTGACCAGGATATGTCCTTCAATGCATGTATTAAACAAATATGTAGGACTGTTTTCTTCCATTTTCACAATATCTCTAAAATTAGAAGCATCCTGTCTCAGAGTGATGCTGAAAAACTAGTTCATGCATTTATTACAACTTTATTACTTTATTATTTCAACATGCTTGTGTGTCAATATGCTTTCAGCACTTATTGAACAGTGGAGCAATAGGCCAATGTGTGTGAGGTCAGCAAGCTTGTTGGATGATATTGCTGGAAGGGACTTAAAACAGGACATGGTCATGGAGCCAATTAGATATGCGTGCCTTTTTGCTTTTTTGTTGTTCTCTGCTTTTCATGAGTAATTGCCACAGATGGTTAGCTGAAAAGCAGATTACAGTTATTTTTAATACATCAAGCTCAGTTCATTTACCATCCAGAGAGCAGCTCATCCAGTGAAAACAGTTACATACTGTCTTCTGTGACTCTGGAGGATCTTTGTCAAGTTGTAAAATGTCATTAATTATGTCAACAGGAGTGTTACTGGCCTTTCGTGTCTAGACTACAATTTAAAAAAAATATTATTTCATGGTTTTATTAGTCAGTGGGGAGTAAGAAATGAAACATGAGGAAAAAGAGCAACTCTTTCCCCATGGAGCAAATGGTCTGACCAGCTGGGAATCAAACCAGGGACTGCACAAATGGGATGCTGTAATCAGATGCCTGTACTTGCCTTGTGAAGACCTCTAGTTGATCTTTACCATAGAAAGGTACTTTTGACTGCTCCCTTATTTTCCAAATGGTCACCACAGTGGATGGACCTGCATATTTGATTTGGCACAGATTTTACACATGATGCCTTTTCACTACACCATGGAGTCACCCAGATCACTGCTAAGCACAATTTCCCCAAAATGAACATTAAGTTTCTTGCCATGAGATGAAAGACATAACTTTTTTCTTGCTTCCTGCTGGGAGACCTAGAATAATAATTTTACAATTTTTTTTTAAAAAGATCAAACCTGTGTCAGGAACAGAATCTGACTTTTAACTGGCTTTGCTTATTAGCATATGATCATTTGGTGTAATATTAAAGAAAGAGAAAATACCATACCATACAGTCTGTGCAAATCAGAAAAAACACATCTTACACTTTATCCATCCAACCATTTCAAATTATATTTGCCTGCTGAATGGCCTTTATCAGTTGTAATGACCTCGTTAGACATTACCACCACATTTACTCCTCTACCTAGAAGGCTGGTGATGCTAAATGGAAAATGATAAGCTTTTCACTTAAAGACAACAAATGGAGACCATGAAAGGAGGAAGGAGCAGTGGGAGCATACACATAGACTGTACGTAAAAGATGACCATAACCACTGTAACATCACCTATTCCTTTTTTTCAAATTATTACCACATGTAAATCTTATGCTTTGTTTACTCAGAAATTTACAGTCTAGGCCCAGAAAAGTTTCTGGTAGTTGTAATTTGTCACATTAGTGTTGTGTGATAACAGTAAAGTTGACTGAGTATGTTTCTAGTGTCAGTGAAATTATTTCCACAGTTTAAATGAGCTGCCACTGACAGCCTGGGTTGCTGTGGAGAAGCAGGGATTGCTGTGATCTGGTCTGCAAGGTAGGGATAGGAGAGGTGTGATCACATGTCGGTGCCATAATCTCCACCATTCTGGCTACACATTCAGTAAACACAGATTATTGCATCTAATAGCACAGCAGCTATCTGGCATTTTGGCTAAGGGAAATTCAAAGACAGTCAGAGGATAGCTGGAGGGTAAAGGACCGCAGTACTGTTTTTGCCTTGCAGATCCCAGTACCCTGATGTCGCATAAAAACTATGGATTGCTATGTCCATTTGTTTGTTTGTTTGTTTGTTTGTTCTTAGGAGGAGGGAGGTTTGTTTAGAGCCCGACATGACCATATCTGAGAGGATCTGATGAGGGCTAACAATTGTCAGTTAACATGTGCTGTTTAGTAAAACTAACATGTTAGGAAGAGACACAACCCTTTGTGAATTCTGAGTTAAAATCCATGTGAGAATTTGATAGCACTAAAAATGGAGGCTGTGCCCTCCTGCCATTAGCTGAACTGTAAAATAAATGAGCTAGTCATGCTGTTTTACTGATATATGCACACAGTTAAGGTTAGTTATAGTTTCAATTACATTATGTGGTAGCTTTTTCTTGTAGTAACATTTTAGATAAGTTTACTTTACATATACTTCTTTCTCTTGGCTAATATTATCTGTATCATATTTTAGCTTGGCATTTTTCCAGCTTATAAAGTAAACATTTTTTTAACTTCTTTTACTTCCTTTGTTTTTTACTTCCTACTCAATCACTACTGAGTTACCAAAAGACCTATTTCTAGAAGAATGCTGGTAAAATACCAATATTAATTAGAATTTTACACACCAAAACTGGAGTACAAAGTGTTGGAACAATTAAACATATAGTAAGTGCTGCTATTTGCCAGGTAATTGCATTGCAAAGACAGACAACACAAGAAACAGTCAAGAGGTCCAGTAAATGATAGCAACCCCTAATAATGCAAACTTGAAGCTGTAATAAAAATTTAAAGAGATTTTATTGTTGTGCAGTTTTTATGAAAGAGAGAGCAAAATGAATTACTTTCTTCTTATCATGGATTAAATTAGAAGATAAACTACTATCTGGACTACCAGCAGGGCGCCCATGGGCCCTATCTATGGGAGTGATAGACTGAAGTGATAACATGATAACAGCAATTCAGTGAAATGAAAACAGTCAAAAGCAGGTCATCCATCATCCAGGTTGTTCTTATCTTTAGAGGCAAACATAGTTGATAAATGTGAAGTCAACAGTCTATTAATTTGTATGTTAATCCATATGAGATGTTCTGTTGGAATGCCCCTTGTATTTCTGTACAGCTAACACTCATGATTTCCAAAATCAAAGCAAACAACACTCTGCGAGGGAGTTTCGCAACACAGTGAGCCACAGTGTGCAGCTGCCTGTGATGACTTGCCTGGATGTACTGCTCTCGCCATGACTAATCCAGGCAATTTGTGACATTTAGATGCAGGAGAGAATAGAGGCGAGAAGGAAAGGGGGGAAAAAACAAAAAACGTGGCAGTTACTTTGGCTTAATGATGCTTCTGTGTGTTTCAAAACATGCCAAAATACCTCCTACATAAGTCATACCCTGGGCTTTGTTGCCAGCATTATTGCTCAGCAGGAGTGGGAAGTGAATGCTTTTCTGGCCCACAGAGATACCCACTCCAAGGTAGATCATTGTAGGTTTTGCACTGGTGTGCTTTTGTTTGTTAAAAATTAGCAGCAAACTCATCTAGGCTCAGGCCGCTGTGGTCATCCCATGATCTATAGAGTTTTTCCTCTATAGCCCCACCAAGTACTTGCCTACATGAAATCATCTAATTGTTGGGGTTCTCCAGCTCGTTCTCATCCCCAGGGCATCAACTGGTGTAGTTTTGTTAACCGCTGGTGTGGCTCATTTTGCGTCTGTGCCCTGACATAACAGGTTATGGCATTGATGAGATTCTTTCACTCCCAAAAAACAGTTTGTGAGTGGGAAAGCTTACTGCTGAGGAGTGAAAATCATTTCCTAATCTTAACCAGATAGTTTTCAGTGTCTAAGCTTTACTAGCTGAGCCTCCTGGCGGATACTCATCAAAACATCCTTCCACTTCTCCAGTTTTCGAATGCAGAATTTGCAGGTATCTAAAATGAGATTGCAGGATCGTTGAACATGCTGAGACATCTCTAATATTATGGAGTCTTTACCTTATGATAGCTCAAGCTACCACTAGAAATTTGGGGGGGTTCCATCAAATCTCCAGCAACCCATTTAAAATGAGGGTTAGGTTCATATCTACCTGTGTGGACATGAAAGAACTATAAGGCCACGATATATGTAAGAGAATTGATTTGAAAGGGAATATCTTCTCTTCTCTGAAACCATGTGGCTAAGATGCAGCCTAACTCTAACATCACAAACCAACCCGGTGGATGTTAAATATGTCCCCCCCCACCCCTACCTCCCCCAGATTCATACTGGATAAGAACTCATGCTAATATGTGGTGTTTTTTTAGCTTTCAACACATATTTACCCACATCTGTAAGCCAAAAAATGACAGATTGATATAAGCAGAAAAAAGATTCTACCCAATAGACACGTCCTTGCATTTTTCTTATCCATTTTCCCACAATATACACATGCACCATCTGCATTTCTGTTAAACCGCACGACTCAGAAAGCAGACGAGGCCAGCCCACTTTAAAGCTGTGCATCCTTCCTTCATGTTCTGAGCCAGCCTTGTTTTTCTGATGCTGACCATGTCTGCAGCAGTTATGTCACTATAGCAATGAAATGGTTTCATCAGTGTTAAATCTGTACTCTCCAACCTTCTAGCCAAGAGGTCCAGGAGAAAACTATCAGAAATAATCATGCTGTAAGACACTGAGTATTAAAAGCTGTGCGAACGAAGTGCTACAGCTGTGTGCATGTGGTCAGAAGATGAGGACTTCAGCTAAAAGTCATCCATCTGTGTACAATTACATAGACTTGTTTGCAGCCCCGGCAGCGTTCCATTCATCATCATAATTTATGGTATTAATTTCCAATTGGGTAATTATCCTCAGCTCACTCGGCCTTGGGTTCAATCAGCCAAACATTTCAAAGGTCTAAAGCTGCACTTGGCAGCTTGTGCACTTTGGTGACTCCAGATAAGCATAAGCAGTAATGAAAGACTGATCTTCGGTATCCAGGAACGTGGCATCAGTTGACATGTAACAGTCTGGCATATCTATCCTAATTTTGGACAGAAGGATGACTTAAGTCTCTCACCAAGCTGTGAGCTACATGTTTTTGTTTGACTTTAGCTGTATGCACTACTGTTCAGTACTTGAATACAAGCCTTTAATGCTCTGAGGCCTAAGTTGGCTAAGTTGGCAGTCCATTTGGGCCTTCTTCACAATATAGGGTAAGGCTCACCACGTGTGATGACTTAGACTTCAGAGGGTTAATCCATCAGGGAAAGCTGGACATGGTACTGATCAAGTGCAAGAGTCAAAAGGATTTTGCTTCAACTTGACTGTTCCTGCTGTTTTATAACGGTGGTCTATGGAAAAATGCTTTTTGGGTGGCAGGAGATTTTTTTTACTTGCGACACAATGGAAAAATGGCTGTGAGGCGGAATGGTGGTCCTTAATACATCCATGGGCAAAGTGGTATTCAAACTGCTGCTTGCCACCTGTTGTTCAGACAAGCTGTCTCCAGTGCTTCATGCTGTACCCTGCACCAAGCAGAGGTCTCTGAAGAACATAAAAGAGCATTCCTCAATCAAATGTTGGCCATTCCTCAACCGCTGGATGTGTTTGGATTGGGTATGGGGTAAGCAATGGTTGAAGAACTGCACTCTTCAGAGACTCTTTAAGCTTGATTTAAAGTACAAGGTCCTTATATTGCATGCTGGTGACGTCAAACAACTGGCCCTGGGGCCAGCAGTGTTCCTTCAAAGTGTCATATTTAGCTCACTTGACTTTGCAAAGTGTAAAGATTACAGGGACGTCATTAGCATTACTTAAAAGAATTAAATTGCTATTTATTTTGTGGTGATTTAAAAATTACTACAAAGAAGTGAAAATGTATGGATGTATTTGCAGAACTAGACAATTTGTTTCAATATAAAGACAAATTAGTATTTAGTGTAGTCAGCTGTCAAGTTGTGAAAACCTACATGTGAAGCTTTTTGTGCCTGTGAGCTGCAAGTGATAATTGTAATGTATGGAAAAGCTTGGTTATATTTGTGAAATTGAACTTTTCAAACTTTTTTTTTTTTCTTTTTTTTTTTTTAAAAATAAAATCCCTCAT